>CANTUR010000133.1:2152500-2299854 GCA_947683625.1 Mallotus nudiflorus | reverse complement strand
TGGGAATTCAGCTTTAGTATAAACCTTAAAAACACTTATGAATTGGTTTTTTAGTGAGACTTGAAAACTCAAGTTGTAAGGTTTCAGTTGAGCCTAAAACTCAAGTTGTAAAAAATCAATCTAGGGAAATAGATTGTGGTGATTCAAAATCCTAACTTGGGGATAAGTTAGGTAGAGATATAGGATTGTTGAGAATCCAAACTCCTTAAATTCTTGTGTTCATCATTCTTCCTTCTCAACATTCTTTTTAATTCTTGTTCAAATCTTTTTAATTTCTCATTATTGTTTAATAGTCCTATTCATCCTCCTCTAGGACTCTTTCAACTTCTTTCCTACTTCTAAGTATAATCACCTTCACTTGCTCCCTTGGGATTATCTCAATGTTGCTTGGAAGATTCTTTTTATTCCTTATAGCTATGGCATGAGCAAGTTGAACCAACTAGACCTTAATGTTGTGAATTGAAAAGGCATGATTTCTTGCAATTTGATTGAACTTAGCCTCCATTCTCTTTTGATTCTCCTAATCGCTAGAAAACATATTTGTTATGGCATTTAGAAATTTATCTAACTTATTCTCCACATATGCCATCCTATATTGTGTTGGATATTGAAATCTTGATGGTCCATGTTGCCTTTGCAAATTGTTATTGTTAGGGAAGTTAGGTGCAGCCACATTGTTGTTATTACTTTACAAAAATTTTGGGTAGTTTTGGCACCCCAGATTGTAAGTGTTAGAGTAAGGATTATTGGCTTGCCTTTCTTGAAATTGATTTCCAATAATATTGAATTGCTCTTGGTAACCTTTTCCCATCATGCTTGCATCATAAATACCAAATTCATTATTAGAATAACCTAAAAAATTACAAAATTCACCTAAAGGAGTTGGATTATTTTTATTGTGGGTAAGGTTGCTAATACACTTTATAAGTATAACTATTTGAGCTTGGAGGATTGTCACTATGTCAATTTCTAATCTCTCTATTTTCTTTGGTGGATTAGCTCTTTCAGATGACCATGAACAGTTACCATACATAGTTATCATGAGCCATCCTTTCCAATAATTATACAGCCTCATCAACAGTCTTACTCATGAGGAACCCACTAGCCTTAGCATTAATCGAGTCTCATGTAGAACTTGTGACTCCATTATAACATATCCTTAGAAGCACATCTTTTGATAGTCCATGATGTGGGCAGCTCCTCTACAATTCTGTGAACCTCTCCCAAGCTTCACTCAAGGATTCATGCTTAAATTATTGGAATGAAGTGAGTTCTTTCACCACCTTTGTTGGGAAAATATTTAGCTAGGAATTCCCTTGCCAAATCATTCTAGTTAGTGAAAGAACCGGGTGGTTGAGATTTTAACCATGCTTTAGCCTTGTCCTTTAGAGTGAATGGGAATAATCTCAACCTTAGTGCATTAATAGACACACCATTGTACTTGAGTGTGTCATAATTCACCATAAAACTTGCAATGTGGTCATTTGGGCCCTCATTTAGTATCCCATAAAATTGAATGGTTGATTGGAGCATCTGCAGCAAAGCACCTTTATCTTAAAACTATTAGCTTTAATGGTTGCCCTTGTTATGCTTTGCCTACCCCGCTTAACCCGGGTAGTGATGTGTCCAATAACACCCTTGTATCAACTTGATTTCCTTCATTTGCCATTGTACTTGGCTCCTCTTGAAAATAAAAAATAAAAGAATTAAATAAAAAAATAAAAAATAAAATTGGTGACTTTATCCAAAATAAATAAATCAATTACGATGTTAGAACTGAGTCCTCAACAATAGGGCCAAAAACATTTTGGTGCAAAATCACAAGCGCATAGTTGTAAACAGCGAGATTTTGCATGCGTCCAAGATTTTAGCAACCATGACACTGTTTGAGCCCAGGACTCTAGAGAACAAACTGACCACTGTCACAAAGACATGCCGTGGAGATAAGGAGTTGCCACCGAGGGTAATAACTGGGACAAATTGAAAAGGTGGTACTCGATTCCCTAAAAGAAAGCTAGCACCACAACCAGGAGATTCTGGATACAGAATACCAACTTCTTTTAGTCTAGTGTTATTTAGAATTACTTTATGAATTATTATCTTATTCTCTATTTACATGCAATTTCATATAAACCTTAAAAACAATCAACTCCAAGGCAAACTAGTCATGAAATATATAAGTAAATAATGCATTCAATAAATCACATAATCCCTAAGTTAGTCTAATCTACATGAATTTTAAATAAATGAGTTAAATCTACATGTTTTGATTTATAAGTGAACTTAAAGACCTAATTCCTTTTGATTTTAATTAAATGAACCTAAGTCTACTAATTTTTTAAAAAATGGGCCTAATTCTACCAATTATGGAATATTTAAATTAGTGGGCCTAATTTTACATGTTTTAATTAAATGGTGATCTTAAATCTACAAATTATGAAAAAAAGCTTAAATTAAGTGGGCTAAGTCTAAATTAATTAAATTGAGTTATGTGGGCTTATGTCTAATTAACTATATGGGCCTAAGGATATTTCTAATCTAAAATCTAATTTATTATGGACCTAAAAATATATTTTAATTAATTAAACCTAATTAATTATTAAGTGAAATGAGCTAAAAGAAAATAACCTAAACTTAAATAAATAAATCAAGACCTAAAATGGGCTTAAGGCCCCAAAAGTACATAAAAATAACAAATAAGCCCAAAAACAAATAAAAAACATAAGAAACAATTAAATAAGATCAAACAAATAATTAAATTAATCCTTACTAAAACCCTAATTTTATTATCAAGCAACCTAAATTAATCTACTTCCTCCATTGATTTTAAATAATTACCTAATTAAAACCTAGTTTTACTAACCCAATTCAATCCAAATAAACATGCAACCACACACATAATTTCACTACTCCCATTATTGGGGCTATTACATCAATTCATAAAATAGTTAATAAAATAAAAAATAAAAGCAATAAATAAAATAAAATAAAAACTCTTGAAACTAAGTCTCTACGAGGCTTTATCCATGGTTTTCCATGGACTTCTCATGAATTCATCCCTCCAACATCATCACCATATGTTTTCCTCCATAATCACCACAAAAAAAATAAATAATTAAAATTATGATTAATGAATAAATTATAATAATAACTCGAAAGAATGAAAATAATCAATAATATCAAAAAGAAATAAATAAAAAATAGAATAAGAAGAAGATGATGATGTTTATGAGTGATTTGGGGTACTCCTCAAATTTGTAATTCACCGTTCTTGACAAGTCGTCAAATCTTCTTCTTCAAAAATTCTCCAAGGATCTTGAATTAATTAATAAACCAAAAGGAATTTTTGTAGAAAAACAACTCACTAAAAAAAGAATTAAGAAAGCTCTTTTTAAGAATCAACAATGGATGAAAATTGTTTTCATAAACACATGAAAAACCCAAAAGCTTAAAAATATGTTGCTACCTCCTTTTTTCTTCTCCTCTCCTCTTTTTTTTTTTTCTTTTGTCATCCTCTTTATATAGGAAAAAGAAAACCAAAACCCTAGCTCAATTCTAACATGATTCTAATTCCAAAAAATATAGGATTAATACTTAAAATCATATTTAGGAATTTTAGACCAATTAGGATTGAGTTAAAAGCCTAAAAAAATAAAAAACAGAGACAGAAAAGTCCAATCCTGACCGAGAGGAATTACATAATTCCGATCGAAATTACAGGAATTACACAATTTCGATCGGAATTATATAATTTCGACCAGAATTACATAATTTGGTCGAAATTATAAAATTTCGGTCGAAATTATGGAATTCCAATAGTTTTTTTAACATTTAATTACAAAAAGATCCTTGGAAGAATTTAAGTTTGCAATTAGATCCTAAAAAACATTACAATTTAGTCCTTGAAAACACTAAATCCTTCCTTTAAAAGATGCATTTAGACCCTTGGAATTTTAAAGCTTAAGTATCAAGAACCTATTCATGATATTTTCATCATTGGAGTCCTCTATCGCATTTATAACTCATCATCTCGAAATTGGGTGTCTACATTGCCCCCCTTTGGCACTATTTACTTGACAAATTGTAGCAAAGTAAAATAGCACCCAATTTCTAAATTGAAAGTTGGAATACTTACCTATACTCCTTTAAGCTTCTGTTTATGAATTTGCTATACTTGGACGTACATCATTTAAAATGACATATCATACTTGGTCATATAATATTGATTATACTCGGTTGTATAACCTTGGGTGAAAGAAACATGTTGTACTTGATTGTACAATGTTGACTATACTCGGATGTATAGCATTGAATTAAAAAAATTACATCATACTCAATCGTATGATGTTTATTATACTCGATCATATAATCGATTGAAAAAGAAAACATCATACTTAGTCATATGATGTCGATTATACTCGATCATATAATCGATTAGAAACATATTGTACTCAATCATACAATGTTGACTACACTCGAATGTATAGTTTAATTTGAAAAGAAACATCACACTCAGTCATATGATGCTGATTATACTCGATTGTATAATCGATTGAAAATACATTGCACTCGGTCATACAATCCTGACTACACTCAGTCGTATAGTCTAATTTGAAAAGAAACATCACACTCGGATGAATGATGCTGATTTTACTCGGTCGTATAATCAATTGAAAATACATTACACTCAATCATACAATGCTGACTACACTCAGTCGTATAGTCTAATTTGAAGAGAAACATCACACTCGGTCGTATGATGCTGATTATACCTTGTCATATAATCAATGGAAGATACATTGCACTCATTCGTACGATGCTAACTACACTCGGTCATATAGTCTGATTTGAAAAGAAACATCACACTTGGTCGTATGATGCCGATTATACTCAGTCGTATAATCGATTGAAGATACATTGCACTCGGTCGTACAATGCCAACTACACTCGGTCATGTAGTCTAATTTGAAAAGAAACATCATACTTGATCGTATGATGTTGATTATACTTGATCGTATGATGTCGATTATACTCGATCGTATAATCTTGAGGATACATTGCACTCAGTTGTACAATGCCAACTACACTCGGTCGTATAGTCTAATTTGAAAAGAAACATCACACTTGGTTGGATGATGCTGATTATACTCAGTCATATAATCTTGAGGATATATTGCACTCAGTTGTACAATGCTGACTACGCTCAGTTGTATAGTCTATCTTTGAAAAGAGACACCACACTCAGTCGTATGATGCCGATTATACTCGATTGTATAATCTTGAGGATACATTGCACTCAGTCGTACAATGCCGACTACACTCAATCGTATAGTCTAATTTGAAAAGAAACATCACACTCGGTTGTATGATGTTGATTATACTCAGTCGTATAATCTTAAGGACAAATTGCACTCGGTTGTACAATGCCAACTACACTCATTTGTATAGTCTATTTTTGAAAAGAGACACCACACTCGGTCATATAATGCCGATTATACTCGTTGTATAATCTTGAGGATACATTGCACTCGGTCGTACAATGTCAACTACACTCGGTCGTATAGTCTGTTTTGAAAAGGAACATCACACTCGGTCGTATGATGCTAACTACACTCAGTCATATAGTCTAAATTGTCTTATATGATTATGCTGCAATCCATAATTGCTCATCAATTTGGTTGTTTGAGTTGAATGCTTTGAATTCTTTATGCTGATTGAATTTGAATTTTATTGTATTAACTAATTAGAATTTCTTTACTGATTGATTTTAATTTTGCTATGCCATCCATCCCTACAAGTTGGGTGCACTTTCTTCTAGATTTACAATTCCTATAAATGTATTGAAGTTAGTTTCAATCAGGATGAATGCACAAAAGTACCTTATAGTGTTGAAAATTTTATGAGAAAATTAATCACTTTTCATGAGATAGCGTACTCTCAACAAATCTCACTATTTTTTACTTTCTTGACTGTCATTTATTCACCATTTACAAAGGTTAGAGGCATCATTAACCATCTTATGCTGAGAGCATATCTTTTACCAAGTGAAGAGCTTACTTCCACACCTAATTTTAGGGAGAATTTGCTAAACAAAACTCATGAAAAATGAGCATAAAAAGATCAAATTCTAAGTATCAAAATAGCCTTTGAGTTATTTTTATGCTTTCCTTCCTTATCCGAGTATTCCCCCACCTTTCTCATATTACTCAGTGTGGATATACCTTTGGAAAGGTCCTTTGGATACTCATACTCATATAGAGCATTAGAGTAAATAGAGCAACTTTTGGCATGGTCCTCTTTTAGTATTCCCCTGCCTTTCTTGTATTACTCAGCATGAATATCGCCAGAGATTCTATAGTGATACTCTTACTCATTTCTAAGCATTGGAGTAAATTATGCTTGCTCTTTTTTCCATTCTCCTCTTAGTATTCCGCTGACTTTCTCATATTACTCTGCATGGATACCGTCAAGGGATTTTGTACTCATAATCATTTTTGAGCATTGGAGTAGATTATATGCACATTTATTATTCAAAAGACTGAAAAGATACTTTGAAATTCAAGCAATTTATGCTTCATGTCCACAGATTTTTCTTTGGCATTTTCTTCCCCTCATTTGGGTGCAAATCAAGCATTAGATTAATTAGAGTTTATAAACTCTCAGTACAAAACTGTTAATTACTCATCTGAATTCTATGAGGCTAATAAAAGAAAGCCACTATAATCAAAAGTCATGAGATAGGCTTTTTGCATATGGCCTCGTGAAGTGGATGAATTTACTTTCATTTTGTGAATTTTATGATTGAGATGGTTCTTTATTATAGAATCTAAGGAATAGAGTTTTGTTACTTCCCTTTTTATTATCTTGATGAGTGTTTTCCATGCAAGATGATACTTTTGATGAATGATTAGCATTTGCAACCTTTCCCATTCTCATTGATGTAGTAGTTCCTTTCCCCTTCTTCGTTCTCTTTTGTTTTTCCCTACACAAAATACCATAAGTTAGTATGGTCTATTCGCAAGTGAACAATTTTTATTAAAATGCAGTGTTATTCATTTTTGCATTCTTCCCTTTAGATTTGTCTTTAATCGCAGGGTTAGATTTGTCTATGATCGCAGGCTTTGGGCTGCATTTGTATTTTCACCATTCCATTAATGCTATAGTAAAGGGCTTCATTCCCTTTTATTGACATCTCCTGTAAAAAAGGTTCAGGGGTTAGAGATCTTATAATCAAATAATTTTTTTCCAAAGTGCATTCATTTTAAGTTTTAAGTGCATTTCCTTTTTTAGGGTCGATGAATGTATTACTGACATGTTGGACCTTCTCATCACCATATTTCATATCCTACAATTGTTTGAATATTATGGAGAGATATTCCAGAGGATGTTCCAGATGAGATTATGGAGATGAATGTTGAATCTAAGGAGCTTGAACATCCTATGTAGCCTCTTAAGATTGCTAAGATTATGCTTTTGCAAGTATCATCATTAGTGATATTCCCTTACTAGATGGGCCCATGATTTATTAGTCATCTGTAGTCTAGAGTCTCATTAAGCATCAGGTTCACCTTAATAGTGTTACCCTTTTCTCTTAGATGTTTCACACGTGCACATTCTGACTGCTTTCCTATACTTTCACAACACTGATTTCAAATGTTAGTAGCAAAGCATCTGTACAATCTTGTCTAGGCACAAAGACTTTTATTATACAAAACAAGTATTTTCCCAAAAATGTATGCAAGTGTATATATGCTATGCATGATGTGCATGATCCTAATGGGTCTCCTGTTTAGAACAGAGCCATGTTATTGATTTTGGAGTGTAAGAATGAGGTGTCTCATCAATAGCCTATCATTTTAAGCATTAAATGATTTGTTGTTGGTACTTTTGATGTTGAAGCTTCCGATACGATTCATCAGACTGATTACTAGGCTAATAAGTAGGGTCCATGGCTTTACAATAGAGTTTGTGATTGATCGATGCACTATTAAAATTTTCTTTTTGTTACTATTTTTGCTATATAATGATTAAGGTATTAGCTCTTACACATCAGCATCCATCTTCGCTCTTTGAATGCAAACACCATTTGCCCCCAGTTCCATTCTGGATTCATTCATGCTATTCTAGCAGTCTTTTTTCATTTTCATGTGCAAGAGACCCAGTTTGTTCACTACTGTTGTTGATCCTTTGACTTATTAACCCTATTAGTTGCAATCTCATGCATTGGAGATGTAAAGGAATGGGCAAACTGACCGAAGTGAGTTCTTAATGATGAAATCAACTAGACTTGCACTTTAAAGAACTCTTGAGCAGAATATGAAGCTTGATATTAATGCAATGATTGATGATAGTTATAGGACAAGACTTGCAATGCAAGTTATTGAGCCATTTGAATTCTTATGGTATAAGGGGACCCTAGGCTTAAAAGGAAAATTACAAAGGAAACATAACTAAAATAGTGATCTCATAGCTATGATTTTAACTTTCATTATGTAATGTCTTTCCATTTAGATACTTATGAAATATGATAAAGACAAATATGCGATATTTGACAAAAATCTCCAATTCAATTTTACTCATTCATTAGGGAAAAATTAAGAACATTCATTACATCACATGACACAACTCCTATAATTAATTAATCCTAAATTTTTCTCTCTAATTTTTCACCTTAATGTTCTTTTTCTTGTTCTATGTCTTTGTTTTTCTTCTCTTTTTTATCATTCTTCTTATTTTTCCTCAGATTTTGCTCTCTTTAGAAGTTATGTCATGTGATATAAGACTATTCTTTAAGTTTACATTTATGCCCATACTGAATGAATCTAACTGAATAAAATTTTTGTCAAACATGCAGATGCGATCATAATGCATAGTACCATCAGGATGCATATTACATAAGTGAGAATAATTAGAATTTATATCATCGATCACTAAAATGAAATAAGTTCTAAAGAAACTAAAATTTTATTTAAAGAAGACAATAAGAAATTTTATTTCCTATTCTAGATGCTAGGGATGTTGAGTCTTATAGTGGTTATCTTTCAGGTGGCTGACATAATAACTATTATGCATTTTCTTGTGAACTATTTCCATGACTTCATTTTTCTATACCTCCACTGTGCATTTTTCTTCCTTGTCTTGTATTTTCTCATCATCAAACTCATTACCCCCATCCTATAGGCACAATCGACTTAAAGGGTATGTCAAAAGAAGGTGGTTTAATGGAAAACACGTTATAATTGAACTTGCTTAAGGGCTGACCCAGCAAATCTTCAAGTCTTTCCACATCTTTGGGGGGCATTAAGAGATTTCTCATTGATTTTAAGGTTTAGATCCTCAAAAGAGTTTAGGACTTCTTCCTTGTTTACTCCTGAGTTGATCATCATGGTAGCTAAGGGTGGTATGTTTTAGTAATTTGGAAAAGGATTATTTAGGGTGCTTGGGTTTGGATTTAATTGTTCAAAGTTTGTGATTTTTCCAGAATCTATGAGGTTTTGGATTTTGTGTTTAAGGCAGATATAGTTATCTATGGAGTGTTTATGGTTTGGATGGAATTTGCAGTGCTTGTTTGGGTTATAACCTGGGGTGTTTGGGTTTGGTGGGTTTGGATTAGGTAAAGGTTAAAGTAAGCCCTTTTGCATTAAGCACTCTAGGACTTTTGACAAAGGTTGGTTAAAATTGGAGAATCTCTTAGATTTTTTAATAGCTTGCACTCTTATAACCTGACTATTATTTCCTTACTACGTGCCCCCAGTTGGGTAATTTCTCACTCCAATGTTCCTAGTGACCTTCTTTTTTCTCACTTTTGATCTCTTTATCTTATAACCCATCATCATAAAGGTCTATGAGTGTCTTAGGATTCATCATCAATGACCTCTCAACCAAGTTAGGTGACATATTTTAGACTATCATCCTAACCTGATCCTTTTCAGCTGGCTTATTTTTCATTAACCCTACCTTATTCATGAATCTAGTCAAACAATCTAAAAATGATTTATTAGGCTTTTGCTTGAATTCTGCCTCTTAAACTTGCTCAAGTAATTCCCTTCTTGCCTTTTCAACAATGTAACTCTCAACATCCTCGAGTTTCATTTCCCCAGCATTGTCATTGTTAGTAGGTGGTATACCCACAATAAGTTGATTGGTCACAACAAGTGGATTGGCCATAATATGAGGCATAGCAGTAGGTGGTGGCATCAATCTGGCCAAGGCCTATCTCAACTCATATTGTATCATAGCTCTCATGTCATCCATTAGTGCTCCTTTTACATCCTATAGGGTCCAGTTTCCTCCATGTTGTTCCATTTCTTTGACTTTCTTCGATTGTGCAACTTCTAAGTAGAGTGGGTTAATGGGGCTCCTTTCCAGTCTACTGAGGATCTCTTTCGCAATCGATTGTGGACTCGAATCAATTCTCACTAGTCTGCCACCCTTTTAACTCCAAACATAGGAAGACCCAGATGAATCTATGATGGCTGAAAGACAAATGTTAGTATGATGCATGAGATGCATGTATGTATGATGCACATGCTATGCAACAAGTAGCAAGTAACAAGTTAGGTATATATACATCCTTCCAACCATATTCCTACCACACATGTATTCAATGGCAAGTCTCTTTTCCTAGGATTTTTGGTCTTGGTCTTAATATCAACAGGGGATATCAAGGACCGATGCACATGTCAAATCTCTTAAAGCAATAAAGCATAGAAACAGTATTTCTAGGTATAAAAGCATAGCCTAATCTTTATTAGTCTAGATGGGCTTCTAAAGTATAGGCTTGGGCCTTTATAGATAGAAATACCTCATGGCAACATTCACAAGCTATTTGGGTAGATCCTAGGGGAAATCACTAAGCCATTATATGTGGTTAGGGTCCTGTAAAAAGGTAAAGGTTCCCTTAACAAGATGCCCTCCTTTAGGACTTAAGTTACAGGCCAAAGTTAAAGGGGCCCAACATCCTTTACAAACTTGAGAGAAGACTACCCCCTTAAGGACTTAGGTTATAGGCTCTGATCAAATGAGCCCAGTAATCTCTCTTGGATCGGGTTAAGGCTAAGAGTGATGGTTAACCAATCTATAACCTCATAAAGCTAGTGGAATCATGGAATCATAAACCAACACCATCGATTAATAGGGACATGCAGAATGAATGCAAGAATAAAATAATTCTAAAGAACACAACTGGAATCGATATCTCTTATCCCTAGTGGAGTCACCACTATAGACGGTGGGGTTTAGCGTGCATCCAAGATTTTAGCAACTGTGACACTATTTAAGCTCAGGGCTCTAGAGAACACACTAACCACTGTGACAAAGACATGATGTGGAGATGAGGAGTCGCCACCTAGGGTAATAACTGGGACAAATCGAAAAGGTGGCACTCGATTCCGTAAAAGAAAACTAGCACCACAACCAGGAGATTCTGGATATGGAATACTAACTTCTTTTAGTCTCATGTTCATTTAGAATTACTTTATGAATTCTTATCTTATTCTCTATTTACATGTAATTTCATATAAACCCTAAAAATAATCAACTCCAAGGCAAACTAGTCATGAAATATATAAGTAAATAATGCATTCAATAAATCACATAATCCCTAAGTTAGTCTAATCTACATGGATTTTAAATAAATAAGTTAAATCCACATGTTTTACTTTATAAGTGAACCTAAAGACCTAATTCCTTTTGATTTTAATTAAATGAACCTAAGTCTACTAATTTAAAAAAAATGGGTCTAATTCTACAAATTATGGAATATTTAAATTAGTGGGCCTAATTCTACATGTTTTAATTAAATGGTGATCTTAAATCTACAAATTATGAAAAAAAGGCTTAAATGAAGTGGGCTAAATCTAAATTAATTAAATTGAGTTACATTGGCCTATGTCTAATTAACTAAATGGGCCTAAGGATATTTCTAATCTAAAATCTAATTTATTATGGACCTAAAAATATATTTTAATTAATTAAACCTAATTAATTATTAAGTGAAATGAGTTAAAAGAAAATAACCTAAACTTAAATAAATTAATCAAGACCTAAAATGGGCTTAAGGCCCCAAAAGCACATAAAAATAATAAATAAGTCCAAAAACAAATAAAAACATAAAAAACAATTAAATAAGATCAAACAAATAATTAAATTAATCCTTACTAAAACCCTAATTTTATTATCAAGCAACCTAAATTAATCTACTTCCTTCATTGATTTTAAATAATTACCTAATTGAAATCTAGTTTTACTAACCAATTCAATCAAAATAAACATGCAACCACACACATAATTTCATTACTCCCACTATTGGGGCTATTACATTAATTCATAAAATAGTTAATAAAATAAAAAAAATAAAAGCAATAAATAAAATAAAATAAAAACCCTAGAAACTAAGTCTCTACGAGGCTTTATCTATGGTTTTTCATGAACTTCTCATGAATTCATCCCTCCAACATGATCACCATGTGTTTTCCTTCATAATCACCACAAAAAAAATATGATTAATGAATAAATTATAATAATAACTCAAAAGAATGAAAATAATCAATAATATCAAAAAGAAATAAATAAAAAAAATAGAATAAGAAGATGATGATGATGCTTATGAGTGATTTGGGGTACTCCTTAGATTTGTAATTCACCATTCTTGACAAGTCTTTGAATCTTCTTCTTTAAAAATTCTCCAAGGATCTTGAATTAATTGATAAACCAAAAGGAATTTTTGTAGAAAAACAACTCACCAAAAAAAGAATTAAGAAAGCTCTTTTTAAGAATCAACAATGGATGAAAATTGTTTTCATAAACACAATCAAAATATGTTGCTGCCTCTTTTTTTTTTCTCCTCACCTCTTTTTTTTTCTTTTGTCATCATTTTTATATAGGAAAAAGAAAACCAAAAACCCTAACTTAATTCTAATGGGATTCTAATTCCTAAAAGTATAGGATTAATACTTAAAATCATATTTAGGAATTTTAGACCAATTAGGATTGATTTAAAAGCCTAAAAAAATAAAAAATAGAGACGGAAGAGTCCAATCCCGATCGGGATTGTGCAATACCAATCGAAATTACACAATTCTGATTGGAATTGGTGTAATTCTGATCGAAATTACATAATTCCGATCGAAATTACATAATTTCAATTGAAATTATGGAATTTCGACAGGTTTTTTTTAACATTTAATTATAAAAAGACCCCTGAAAGAATTTAAGTTTGCAATTAGGTCCTAAAAACATTGCAATTTAGTCCTTGAAAACACTAAATTCTTCCTTTAAAAGATGCATTTAAACCCTTGGAATTTTAAAGTTTAAGTATCAAGGACCTATTCATGATATTTTCATCATTGGAGTCCTCTATCGCATTCATAACTCATAATCCTGAAATTAGGTGTCTACAATGGTATTGCCAAGTAGTATAAAAATATCATCTCATAAATACTCATTCTAACCACCTATTAACCAAATTTTATCTAAGGCTATCAAATATAGAATTTGGAAAAGAAAATCAAATAGCAATAAACAAATTTTATAAAATAAAGCTAAATTTTGAACTAAAGGAATAAACAATTAATGAATGCAATGGCTAGGAGTTGAATATTTTCACAATCCTTAGTTAACCTCAACTAATTAACCTACTAGCCTTATGAATCCCAGGTAATTCTAAATTTTAAAGTAATCTTTCTTAAGTAATAACCAATTTTAATTCATAACCTTCAAACAAGAACATTAAATCCTAACTCTCATTGTGAACTCAATCCTTTAAATCAAATTATGAATTTATTCACCCACACCTGATTGGAATTTAATTTACTTATGATAACTTTACACATAAGCAATTTAAATCTATATTTATAGTTCCACTAAAACTTGGATCTCTTAACTAAAATCTTACTTATAATTATGCCAATGGTGATCAAGCATCAACATATAATAAGCACAATAAATATAGTTTGCGAGAACTAATAATTCATTAATTAAAGGAAAATAATTCATTTTTAATCATCAATCCTTAACTAGCATGAATTTAGCCTAACATTTAAAAATATTTAATAAAGATATAAAAACATCTCATGAAAATTACAAGAATAAAAAGGGAGAGAAGAAAAATAAAAACTAGAAATTATGTTCTTAAATCTTTAACTCTTGATTTCTCAGGAGTTCTCCTAATTTTCTTGCACTTTTTTCGGTGTTGATTTCTCCTAAAAATTATCTCCAATTAATTGGTAATTCCTTCCCTAAAAATTTCTTAGAGTCCTCCTTAAATAGGCCACATTTAAGTGGAAAAACTTTCCCAATTAGTTTGGCTTACAACAACAGTGTCTTTATTGCTGTCTCATTCTAGAATTAACCAATTTTCAGCCTCTATACTGATGTTGTCATAGTGAAATGGCTGCCCATTCACCTATAAAAAATAAAGAAACAAAATAAAACTAAAAACTAACATTATCACACCAATAAAAACATGAAAACCAAGTATAAGAGGCTATGTGTTAGCCTTGATAAAGCTTGTGGAAACATTTAAATGTGAACCTTGAAAACACTTAGGAATAGATTTAAGTGTGGGCCATGAATATACTTAGTGAAAGATTTAAGTGTTAGTGTAGAATAAACTTAGTGAAAGTTAGTGTTAGGTATTAAGACATAACACACATTATTATAATCAATCTTATGAATAAAATTAGTGTGGGTGATTGAAAAATCCTAACTTAAAGATAAATTAGTTGAAGATATAGGTTTATTAAGGAACCAAACTCCTTAAATTCTCTATCAATTCTCTTTCTTATTCTTGTTCACATTTATTATTTTTCTCAATTACCTTTTATTTTTTCAATTTTTCTTTAAAACTTAAATTAGCCCTATTCACCCCCTTCGAGGGCTCCAAAAAAGGTTCTACAAGACTCCAATAATATTTTAAGAAGTGTTTATATAAATAAAACCCTAGATGTGATGGAGAATGACAAATACACATATTTGAAGACTTGGTCAAATGTTTGCTTTGTTATCATTAGATGTTTGCTTAGTTGTCATTAATTATAGTTACTTTGACTTTTCAATGCTTTTTTATCATTAATTATAGCTTTTTTAGGGAACCCTCTTTAGTATAAGATTTTTCTGTATAAGTATCTTTCGGAATAAGTAAGAAATATCTTACGGATTAGGATGTTTACATGACTACATAAATGTTACCAATATGTAAAATTAATTAAGAAGTTATTGACCAATCAAATTTGAAATTTTTAGAGGTTTTATTCTCTTCTTTTATTCTTAAAAGAACTTTGGTAAATTTATTAAGTGAAGGCAAGGTGCAATCAAATAACTTTAATTAATCTTGGGTTTACATTAAACCACCTTTGACTCTTTGTAATTAAGGTTTTTATATATAAGTTATTTAAAGGTTTTGATGGAAATTAGAGTTTTTTTTTTACTTGGTTTATGAATGATTATTGGCAAAGGCATTAACATTGCACACATATTTAGTACAAGCTAACCATGCTCCCATCACTAATTGTTGGCTTATTTAATAGGGAAAATTACTATTTGCCCCTTGAGGTTTGTTATATTGTATTTAGTGGTCCCTCACTTTTAAAAAATATATTTATTCATCCCTCAATTTTAGAGAAATAAATTAAATAGTCATTATTTTATGTTTTCTGTCAAATAACTGTTAAATATATGTGAAATGACCAAAACACCATAAGTTTGCTTTTTACATGTAAAAAGGGGAACCACCTCTACTACTACTTAATAATTTAATAAAGCCCATAATTTTATAGCTCCCTATTCTGCCCTTCCCTTGATCAAGATAATGCCAAGAATCATAATCAAATGGTGATAACCCTATCTTTTGCTCTAATCAATTAGTCCACATGGCGATGACTTAAACACAACCTATATTTATGGCTCCATGGTAGTAATCCTTTCTATTCTTCAACATTCATCTTATTCTCAAAATATCACTTTCCATTTTATAGCCTCCGCCTCCACCAATGCCTCTCTCCTCCACAATACAAGTTCCTCCTTCTTCCTTTATTTAAGCTTGCCAATACTCTACTAAGTCCAAAAGTAGTACTTACAGCTCCTGAGTATTGTAATGCCAAATGTTTCTCTTAGTTAGAAGATCCATTTTTATCATCTTCTTCTTATCTCCTTTTATTTTTTTCTCATTCAGCATATTCTTATTTCCATATATATAAAAAAAAATAAGAAAAAAGTGTGTTTTTTTACTTATCTTATTGAAATTTCATATGCCTGGTTAAGATTAATCCATTGGGTATCTTGTATTTTTACTGTTTTAGTGATTTTGATTGGAATTTGCTTTATAGATTTCTTTCATGCACCATAGGGTTGGGCTTATTTGAGTGTAAAACCTAGTTATTACTTTATTATATGTTGTCTTTTAATGTGCTACTATCTCCTACAATTGAGACTAACTTCATGGAGAGAACTGCGATTGTTTATTGATAATCTTCATTTCCAATGTGATGCAGAACTATAAAAGTGGTCAAATTAGTAACAGAGAGGTTGGTGATGCCATTTGGAAAAATCTATTTCATGGGAGGTTGACATATTTGCATTGGAATAAATGATAAAAAATGATACCAACAATGGGGGAATCAAGGGGGAGCACTTTTTGTTCGAAAATTGCCAACTGTTGATCCATCATAATGTCACTACTCCCTTTTCCATAGAAATCCTTTGTCTATTATTTTAAGTTGATAAGGCTTACTTTGATGTCTCAATTATTATAGTGAAGCACTTGATAAATGTTTATAGCTAAGCCGATGGTGGGAAATAGTGTCGTCGTTCCTACTCGTATTTTCAAGAAATATGGTACTAGTTGATCATAGATGGAATCAACATGGACTAGGAGGAGACAATTAGAGGCTTATGTCGGGACTTACATTCAGGTCCAGTTAGTTTATTGCATTAAAGCGGCAAAGGCAAGCCGTGGGCTAGACTCAACGCTAACCGGCCATGCCCTATAGATGCACTATGGGCTTTTTATGATCTCTTATAGACTCCTTTTGCACTAGATTCTTGAAGATAAAGAAAAGGCAATATGCATATAAAATTATCTTTACTGAAACTTGCTAATAAGGAAAGGCAATAATGTCCTTCCATTCCATTGTTATTGCTTGATTCAGCCCTAAACATGTCAATTGAAAAATATGTAAACCCTAATTTTCAGTAATGAGAAACAGAAGAAGCGAAGAAGAGGAGAAAAAAGATGGTATTCACTATATAAGGATAAATAGTCATTACATTAAAGGGTATCTATGACTTTTTTATTTTTTCTTTTCTATTTTACATTTTTTCCTCATTTCCTACCAATATAATAGTGAAAATATTGACAAAAAGACTATTTAGTATAACAGAATCAAAATTGAAGGATGAATAAATAGGGATCACTGAATATAATACAACAAATCTCATGGGGCAAATAGTAATTGTCCCTATTTAATATAAACTTAATAATGAAACTTTCAAGGACATTTACTTAATTTAGAGGTCACATACAAGTAATTGATAGGATAATTTTTTGGTCGAATACTTTATTTCACCCCTAAACTTTACCTTTTTGGTCAATTACACCCCTTAACTTTTAAATTTATCTTTTATACATATAAACATTTATTTTGTGCCTATATCACCAATATTTACCACATATGAAAAATGCATCCTATCGTGTTAAGAATGTGACAATATGGATATCCATGTTAAAGTAGTTTTTTTTTCTTTTTACTTTTATCTAGGACTTGATTTAAAAGGGTAAATAAAATTTTATGTATTCAATGAAAAGAGACAGAATAAACTATAGCTAATTCCCTCAAGTTAAATCCCTAAAGAAAAAAAATCCAAGTCTCTTCTTCAATAGAGCAAGAAGGGCTTGCTATAGTTTAATTAAATAACTATTTTTAAGGTTTGAATCTCTACAAAGACCATTTCACCCATCTATTACATAATTCCTCTACTTTTTCAATCGACTAGTTACCACTTTACCTTCTCTACAACATGATGTTTTATATATTCTTCTTTATAAGTTTATCATTTTTGCTGTTACTTTATTACCCATTGTTCAAAGGCAACATATTATGATTTTTACCACTGTTCAAAGGCAATATATATTGATTTTTATGAGAAATAATAGCAAAAATATTTAATGATTGTTTACCATAAACAACCAAGCTGAAAGCAATATAGCAAGATAAAGAGAAATAAGAACAATGATGATTTTGAATTATGCTCACCATATGTTTGATGTAATGCCAAAGAAGAAATTTTGTTTAGCCATGTGGTACTTTTTTCAAGGCATTGCTCACAGCTAGGGGTGTAACCAAACCAAATGATTCGTGATTCATTTGTTGCTTGGCTCAATAAAAGCTTATTTGAGTTAGTTTGTTAAGTTAAATGGGCTGAACCCAAACTTCATTTTGAGGTTCATAAGCTAAATGAACAAAGCTTGAGCTTCCTTAAGTTCGGCTTGTTAAAGCTCGCAAACAGGCTCGTTTGCCAACTCACAAACATGTTTGCGAGCAGGCTCATTTACAGGCTTGTTTGTAGGCTCGTTATATTAGGTAGTGGTATTAAATATATATAATTTAATTTATATATTAATATTCAATAAATATCATTTAATTTAGTAAGTAAATATTATATAAGAAAAGACAATACTAATTAAATTATTAGTAATTAATATAAAATATTACATATTAAGTATAGTTTTATGAATAATTAAATATTATACAATATTCGTTATATATTTATTAATTTGCATGTAACTCTAAATTAAATAGCAAAAAATCTATAACTAACAAATAATAAATTTTTAGGATAATACAAAATCAAATAACATTTGTAATTTAAAGTAATAATAAATATTAATATTAAGTAATGTAAATTTAAATTAATATATAAATAGCATAATATCTCTAACTAATAAATAATATGTCACGATCCGAACCCAAAGGGTACGTAACAAAAACTATATAATTTTTTGTGTGCAAATTAACATTAATATTAAGTGTAATTTTACTTAGTAATTAAATATCATACAATACTCATTAATTAAACAATTAATCTATAACAAGAAAACTATGTGGTTTTGATAAAAACTATGTAGTTTTAATAACTCTAACAAAGTAAAACGTATTTCGTAAAGAACAAAGTAACCATAGACTACACCATTAAATATTTAGCAAATAATAAATTTACTAAATAAATATAAAATTAAGTAATATTTTTATTTTAGAGTAATATATAAATATTAATTTAAATTGTTATTTAATAAATATAGTTTAAGTTATAAATTGTAGTTTAATGTTATGTAATCTTATTGTAAAATAGCATAGTTTTAACTCAAAATTACTACATGATTTCAATATAAAATTAGTATTATATTGAGTAAATATAATTTAGTACAAATAAAATTTTAATTATTAAACATAATAAAAATTGTATATAATTTTGTATACATTAGTATTAAATATTAAAATTTATATTAAATAAATATAATTTTAATTATTACATATTTATGTTAAGTAAATACAATTTTAATGATAGTACTAAATAAATTCATAAATAAATTTATTTAATATTAAATAGATATAATTTAAATTATTATATATAGCCAAAAAAATTTTGTAAAGAAAAAAAAAACAGGTAAAAAACTACATAGTTTCAACACAAAATTGTGTACTTTTGGTAGACCAATTTATCCTAAAATAACATAGTTTTGAAATATTATGAAAGAGTCCTAGAGGGGGGGAGGGGTGAATAGAACTATCGAACACAAATAGGAAATTAAAGGAATTCTTTGCAAAAATTGAGTAAGAGTTGAGAAGGAAGAATGAAGAACACAAATATTTAAGGAGTTCAAATTCAACAATAATCTTACGTCTCCACCTAACTTATCCCCAAGTTAGGATTTTTTAATCACCCACAATCTTATTCACAAGATTGAGAATACACAAGAGTTTTATGGCTCACTCTTACAACCTTACAACTTGAGTTTTCAAGGCTCACTCAAAAACCAAATTACAAGTGTTTTCAAGGCTCACACTAAAATTAATTTCCTAAGTATTTTAATGGCTAAACACTTAAACCAATTCCTTTAGAATATAATATCACTTCCTATTTTCTAAACCTAGAAAATAGAAGAATAAGAATGTCTATTCTAATCACTCACCAACTCTCACAAGAGTTATACACAAAGAATTGTTTAAAGGAAAGTTTAAGAGCTTAATTGAATGTTTAAGAAAATGATGAATGATAAACAAGTTTTCTTAACCTTTCAATTGAATTCTAAGTTGTTTTTTTATAGACAAACACTTAAAAATATAGTGGTTGGATGTATCAATCATGTCTCCAATGTTTATAATTGATTTTGAATCAATTCTTGGACTTTTAGCAGCTCAAAGGATGCTCATGGGTGGCTCATGAGTGAACAGTGCTCATGAGGAGCAAAAATAAATCTATTGCATTCAAATTTTTCTATTGGATGCTTTTAGAGGTTTGCTTATGAGCAGCTACGTGCTCAACATGCTCCATTCAAGGACAGCTCGTGACCATCTTGAAAGATACTCGTGAACAGGATTGAAGACGATCGATTCAGCCAAAATATTCCAATAAAAGTTATAGATAATTGTCTTAGATTTCTAAAAAACTTTGAATCACCTCAATTTGACATCTGTAGCTCAATATATTTCTGAAATACCAAGAGTTATGCAAATTGAAATGCAAACTGCATATGTTGACTTCGACTGAAGATTTGCATACCCAAATGAACTTAGATTTTGAAAATCAAGCTCAATATGGAAAGCTCAAGATTTCTAATTAAAAAGTGAAGAAGCTCATTTTCTCATTTAAGAGCTCTAAATATGTCAAAAGTCTTCTTCAATCTCAAAGGTTCAATCAACCTGAAAAGTCACTATTCATCCAAAAGTGTATATGCATGGTATATGTTTGGTATATAATTCCCTACACACTTAATTGAAATTATTAGTATAAAAATTGTTTGTCAAATTCTAAAATTAGGAGTATGATAATGCAAATGGTCAACAATCTCCCCCTTTTTGGCTTTGACAACCAATATAAAAAGATGATAAATAATGTGTGTGTGTGTGTGTACAAAAAATAAATAACATGTATAAGCATGGTAAATTAAAATAGCTCCCCCTCTTTCAAATTAAATAGATGCAAAATGAGAAAATATTTTGCTTCCCTTTAACATATGCATAAATTCAATATTTATCATGTACTAGAGCATATAAATAAATGAATTATCATAGTATGTATAAGGGTTTAACAAATATATTTCTTTATTTCTCCTCCTTTTTGGACATGATAAGAAATATAAATAAATTTTATTATCCTTCTTGTCAAAAATAAAGACAACATAAAAAAGTTATTAAGAACATGGCCTAACATAACAAATGATGATAACTTGATCATTAAAAAAATGTTAGACAACATGAAGGAAATAATTTCAAACATATATGCATATAGTGCTACTATAATGCATCACAAAATAGTATATATGCTATATTAAAACATCATATGATCATGTAGAGTTTAACTAGTCAATCAATTATACATAATCATGTGATACTTAGCATATCTTAAAAATAATTATTTATCCCTTTAGCACATAGCTTCTTCTCCCCCTTTGTCAAAGACAAAAAGAAAAGAGAGAGATATAAGGGGAAATTGACCTAAAGGAGCCAAAAATACTAGAGGGAATAAAAGATCAAAAACCAAAACAATGAAAGAAAAGATACTCAAAATCTTTATAAAATTCATGTCATTTTCAAAGATAAAAACCATTCCCAAGAAGAATTTATACATGAATATGAATTTTGCATGAATAAGCATAATTAATAGTCATGCATAAATAAAAAAAATTCATGTCATATATAAACAAAGTAAGCAAAACAAGGCTTTTTATCACAAGGACAAAACTAACCATACTTACATTGTGATTATGCATGAGAAAAAAAAATATGTGAAATAAATTCAAACAATTTTCTCTCCCTATTTCAATGGATTTAAAAAATTGATATTAAGGACACATTATCACATAGTTATGTCACTTACATAAACACATCTTTGGAAAAAAAAAATTCTCCCTTAAAAGAAATTAACTAAGTACGCATGCAAACTCAATTATTCGTCCTCCTTTGTCAAAATGCAAAGATAGACCAAATCTTAAAAAAATATCCATGCATTATCAAAGATAAAAACAATTCATAAGGAGAATTAATACATGAATAGATTAAACATTAATTATGCATGTGTAAACATAATAAAAAAATATTCATGCGTAAACACAATAAAAAAAATTAAATAGACTCAAATATAAGAAGATGTGTTAATGGCTTCCGTCCAAAAGTATAGAGGCAAATTATACTCATGAAGCATTGTTCTAGCCATTTCCACAAGATTTCTATTTTTCCTTTCAACTACCCCATTTTGTTGAGGAGTTCTAGAAGATGAAAATGTATGAGAACTACCATTTTCGTTATAATAGTTTTTGAAAAATTCATTTTCAAATTCGATTCCATGATCACTTCTAATGGATGAAATACAAAATCCTTTTTCTTTTTGAAATCTTTTTGAAAAAATTTCAAAAGCTTTAAATGCATCATTCTTATGAGCAAGAAAACACATCCAAGTGTATCTAGAGTAATCATCAACCAATACATAAGCATAGTGCATTCCACCGAGACTAACAACTCTAGTTGATCCAAACAAATCCATATGTATAAGTTCAAGTGGTCTAGAAGTGGATACTACATTTTTTTAGCTTAAATGAAGACTTAGATTGTTTTCCCTTTTGACAAGCATCACAAGGTTTATCCTTAGTGAATTGAAGCTTAGGTAAACCAATCATAAGTTCATGTTTACAAAGATTATTCAAAAGCTCAAAATTTGCATGCCCTAACATTCTATGCCATGTCCATGTGTCATGGGAAATTGACATTAAGCATTTCATGTCTTTTTTATCAATTTTATTCAAATCAACAACATAAACGTTTATCTACTCTTTCACCTCTAAAAATTACTTTTTTTTATCAAGACTACTAACAAAGCAATTTCTAGGATAGAAAGTCACCTTATTTCCCATATCACGTAAGTGACTTATACTTAGCAAATAATGTTTAAGACCATTAACAAACAACACATGATGTATATATAAGGATTGAGGATTATCTATTTCTCCAATGCCAATAATTTTTTCTTTTGCATTGTCTCCAAATGTAACATGTCCTCCATCCTTAGCATCAAGTTTGGTGAATTTCTCCTTGTCTCTCATCATGTGCCCTGAACATCCACTATCGAGATACCACTTGCTTTTTATTCTTGCAGATTTCAAGCACACCTACATAAAATATTTTAAGTGTTCTTTTGAACCCAAACCTTTCTTGGTCAAGGTTGGTTAGTTTCAAGATAATCCAAAGGAAGCAAATTCAAGTTTAGTTTTCTATAGAAGAACACATTATTGGTATGTCCTTTGATCATGCAATATGAACATACAACATTTTTAAATTTATTTATCCTAGAATGAAATGCTTTCCTAGTGTGTGCAACATGCCTTTGATGTTATGTGTATCTCTTATTATTTTATGACATTAAGTGAGACATACATTAGCAATGGTGATGAATATTTTGATAAGTTTGTGCAATATGTTTATGTGCATTGTGTTGTGTAGCATGCCTATTATAATTATATCTAGTGTACATATAAGCATGCTTAGGTTGAGGTGCTCTAGTTTGAACCTTACCTCTTTATGTTAATGAAGGGTTAATCTAATAAAACTTTGCCTTGCTATTTAACACATGAGATTTTTTAGCTTTGAAAGCTTGAATCTCATTTAAGGTTGGAGGAGTATAATCATGTGAAGCTTTAACAAAAGTAATATATGATGAGGATGATGAAGACATTACATTTTTATATCCAATTCCATAGGTATCTCCATGAAATTTTTTAGATTCAAGAAGACTATCTAAAGTTTCTTTTCCTCTCTTAAATTTAGCAATGGAATTTTTTAATTCTAAGACTTCCTTTGAAAGCTTATGATTTTCATCATTTGCTTTCTT
This sequence comes from Mallotus nudiflorus, assembly GCA_947683625.1. Taxonomy (NCBI): domain Eukaryota; kingdom Viridiplantae; phylum Streptophyta; class Magnoliopsida; order Malpighiales; family Euphorbiaceae; genus Mallotus; species Mallotus nudiflorus. The sequence continues at coordinate 2,275,755 of CANTUR010000133.1, read as the reverse complement.
AAGTTGATCTTCCAAAGAATTAGAAGATTTAGCATTACTAACTAGTTTTTCATTTGATGCAACAAGTTTAACAAAATCAATTTTTAAACATTCAAAATCCTTATTTAAGCTAGCTAACTCATGTTTATATTATTTCTTCTTAGATAACAAACTATTGCATTTAACAAGTAATTTGCTCATAATAGAGCTCTCATCATCATTATCATCATCACAATATTCATCATAATCATCAAAGGAAGACTAAGAAGTGGATGGTACCTCATTTTTGTTTTCAATGGCCATGAAGCAAAGATTGGCAACTTCTTGTTGTTCCTCTTCCTCTTCGAATTCGGAGGAATCATCCCAAGTAGCTTTGAATGCCTTCTTCTTATCTTTTGCTCCCTTGCTCTTATATTTGAGTTTAGGACATTCACTTCTAATATGTCCCGGTTTCTTGCATTCATAACAAGTAACCTCTTTTATTTTCTTCTTCCCATCTCCTTCGAACTTCTTGTTGAAGTCCCTTATTCTTGAGAAATTTTTCTTTCTTAAGAACTTCTTAAAGTTCCTAGTGACCATGGCAATGTCACCATCTTCATTACTAGAATCTTTGATGTTTTCCTCTTCACTATCTTCTTAAAGAGCTTTTAGAGCAATGCTCTTTTTCTTTTCTTCTTTCTCTTCTTGTTCTTCACCTCTTTGCTTGATGGTGAGCTCATGTGTTAAGAGCTTACCAATGAGCACATCGGTTGATAGAGTGGAGAGGTCTTGAGCTTCCTCAATTGAGGTAACACGAGATTCCCAATCCTTCTTAGGTAGGATTCTTAGAATCTTATTGTTTACCTCTTCCTTGGAGAAATGTTTTTCAATTTTCTTGAGGGTTGTGAGGAGAGCATTGAGAAGATTTGTCAACTCCGTGATTGATTCTTGAGGCTTCATTTTCAAGAGTTCATATTCATACATATGAAGTTGAACCTTCTTGCTTCTTACTTGAATGTTGCCTTCATAGTGATTCTCTAAGGTCTCCCACATTTCTTTAGCCAAAATGCAATGTTGAAGCTTGCCTCCTTCTTCTCTTGTCATGGAGGAGACTAGAGTAATCATAGCCTTTTTATTTTTATGATTTTCTTCCTTTTGATCAACACTCCATTAGCTTCTTGCAATAGTAGTTATCACACCATCAATGATGGTTGTAAGTGGTTCCCAACCTCTTAGGAAAATATCCTAAAGTTTGATAGAATCACAATCAAGATATAATTCCATTTTGAATTTCCAATGTGGATAGTCACTACCATCAAAGAATGGTCTAAGAGAAGAGATGTTTTGAGATTCACTCCCCATGATGTTGTATTCTAGCAATGAAGTACCTAGAATTCAAGCCCTGATACTAATTGAAAGAGTCTTAGAGGGGGGCTGAATAGGACTATCGAAAAAAAATAGGACATTAAAGGAATTCTTTACAAGAATTGAGTAAGAGTTTAGAAGGAAGAATGAAGAACACAAATATTTAAAGAGTTCAGATTCAATAATAATCCTACGTCTCCACCTAACTTATCCCCAAGTTAGGATTTTTTAATCACCCATAATTTTATTCACAAGATTAAGAATGCACAAGAGTTTTATGGCTCACTCTTACAACCTTACAACTTGATTTTTCAAGGCTCACTTAAAAACCAAATTACAAGTGTTTTCAAGGTTCACACTAAAACCAATTTCCCAAGTGTTTTAATTGCTAAACACTTAAACCAATTCCTTTAGAATAGAATCTCACTTCCCATTTTCTAACCCAGAAAATAAAAGAATAAGAACATTTATTCTAATCACTCACCAACTCTCACAAGATTTATACACAAAGAATTGTTTAAAGGAAAGTTTAAGAGCTCAATTTAATGTTTAAGAAAATGATGAATGATAAACAAGTTTTCTTAACCTTTCAATTGAATTCTAAGTTGTGTTATAGAAAAACACTTAAAAATATAGTTTTTGGATGTATCAATCATGTCTCCAATGTTTATAATTGATTTTGAATCAATTCTTGGACGTTTGGCAGCTCAAAGGATGCTCACAGGCGATTCACGAGTGAATAGTGCTTATGAGGAGCAAAAATATATCCGTTGCATTCAAATTTTTCCATTGGATGTTATTAGAGGTCTTTTCATGAGCAGGTCATAAGAACTCATGCTCATGAGGATCAATTATGAGGGGAACTACCAATTTTTGGCAAAAACGTGCTCAACATGCTCCATTCAAGGATAGCTCATGACAATCTTGAAAGATGCTCATGAACAGGACTGAAGATGATAGATTCAGCCAAAATATTCTTCATAAAAGTTGTATATAATTGTCTAATATTTCTATAAAAATTTGAATCACCTCAATTAAAAATTTGTAGCTCAAGATATTGCTGAAATACCAAGAGCTATGCAAACTAAAGTGCAAGCTGCATATGCTGACTTCGACTGAAGATTTGCATACCCAAATGAACTTGGATTTTAAAATCAAGCTCAATTTGGAAAGCTTAAGATGTCTAATTCAAGAGTGAAGAATCTCATTTTTCTCATTTAAGAGCTCTAAATATGTCAAAGGTCTTCTTCAATCTCAAAGGTTTAATCAGCCCAAAAAGTCACTATTTATCCAAAAGTGTATATGCATGGTTTATGTTTGGTATATAATTCCCTACATACTTAATTGAAATTATTAGTATAAAAATTGTTTATCAAAGTCCAAAATTAGGAGTTTGATCATGCAAATGGTCAACATATTATAAACAAAACCATCCTTAACCTAACTACTCTAGCCTCTACCTTCCTCTCTTCCTCTCTATTCATTTTTATTTTTCCTTTTCTCTTCATCTATAAACCTAATAACTCTTTCTTCTAATCTCATTAGTCACTACTATCGCCACTACCGCCATCGTCGCCTCATTGTCTTACGGCCACCATTTTGTTGTCTTTTACTTTCTCTTTTGTTTTTTTTTTTTTTTTGTATGTGTTTGGCTTTCTTGTTAATTTTGAAACATGTTACTTATTTTAATTAGGCCTATTTTTCAGGACTAAGAGGATATGAAGAAGGCAAAATTACTTTTGTTAAAGGCTACTGATCCTTTCTTTGTAGCCAAATAAAGGTTTTGTTTTTGGATTTTGATTTTGGATTTGATTTGATTTGATTTTAGGTTTGTGTTTTTTAATTTTGATTTTTGGTTTGATTTGATGATTAATTAAAATTAAGCTTTGTTACTAATGCATGCATAACTTATATTTCAACAATCAAGAGTCAAGACTTCTCCTCCTACAATGTACCAGCTGATCATTTCTCTACAACGACCAAATAAAGGTTTTTTTAATTTTAGTTTTGGGTTTCATTTTGATTTTGGTTTTATTTTGATTTTGGGTTTCATTTCAAATTTGGTTTTTGCTGTTACTTTGGGTTTGATTTGATGATGCATGCATACAAGTTTACATTGATGTTATGAATCCAATGTAATTCTTGTTTAGTGAACTAAAGGCATAGAATATGGCTTTTTGGAATTTATCTCCATCATCCAATGTGGACCATCGAGTTTATAGTAATCATAAACTTGAGTTTATAGTAATCATAAACTTTCTAAACAAGTCACAAGTGCTCAATTTTGTTTGAAAAGCTTGGTGCTTTTTTTTTTATGATTTCTACTATTGAATTGTACAAGTTGTTTAGCTACTAATTCCTTAATCTTGAATGTCAGTCGTCTATTATAAAAGAAAAAAAGGGTGTGTGGGTCTTATTGTCTCTACTCTATAAATTGTACGAATATTTATTGATTCCTAGTTTGTTCATTTGTGTTGCTAACCATTTCCGTTGTGTAAAGTTGTATTGGTTGTTTCTTTTCTTTTCCCATTCATGATGCCACAACAGTTCAATAATTGGTTAAACATCCTCCATTTGAATTGGCTTAAACTAAGCTTCTTTAATATTAAGAAACGAATCTAAAAATAATAATAACAGTAATAAATAAGAACTTTATTTGATTTTTTACATTGATATATGTCTGATTTATAATTCTATATATGTCTGATTTATAATGCTATGTAATTTTTGTTTCACATTGTACTCTTTCAGGTGGAGTATAAAGTGTTTCACATTACAATATTATTGTGATTTTTGGAATTTTAAGTATTATTGTAATTTTTTTTATTTCTTTGGTTTTATTTGAAACTTTTAGTTTGTTTGGATAGATTGTTGACAACTTCTTGTGTTAAATTATTAGTTTTTTTTTTTTTTTTGTAAGATATTGTATGTGATACTAAACTATTTAATCTTTTTCAAGTCTTTTTTCAAGCTCACAAACAAGCCCAGAAATGAATAAGCTTGAGCTTGATAAACCTGAACCGAGCTTGAGCCTAAATTTTCAAAAATAAATGAGTCCGAGCTGAACCTGAACCTGACACTAAATTTGCGAGCTAAATTTAAGCTTTGATAGTTCGGCTCGATTATACCCTTACTCGGAGTTGGACATCTAAAGTCACACGACTTGCTAGCTGTAAAAATACACATTTAATAGAATCTATAAAGTTTGAATGAGGGGTTATATAGATCCAGGATAGAAGTTTAGGGTGATATATAAAAATAAAAATTGAGGGTGAGATAGACAAATGAGTAAAATTGAAAAGTGAAATAAGATTTGCCCATAATTTTTTGGTTTGCTGCCGATGTTTTCGAATGTTTATGCTTGACATGAATTTTTGTTTGGCATGTAATATTTGTTCATGCTGGATTCCTTTGGCATTAAGCTAGCCTAGAAGGCTTGTGTTGATTCTCTAAAAATTGACAATGAATCTTTTTGGTGTCTTGCCTAAAAGTATTGCAGTAATTGGTGTTTTCAATTCGGATGCAAGACTAGTCCAGTGTGTTCTTGTTTTATTCTTTTATTATTTATTTCTTTTAATGAATGGGAAAGAAAATTATAGTTTTCTTTTTGGCTGAAGTTAATTATCAGGTTATGATAAAAGTCAATGGAAAAGAATTAAAATAGAAAATAATTAATTAATAGGAGGAAAGTATATATTTTAATAAGATAATTTTTAATAAAAATTAACTAAATATAGTAACTATTATATTTCTTTTATATATATATATATAAAATTTTTATTTCTACTTTATAAAATTTATAAAAAAAAAGTTTCAAAAAACTAAATTGGTTTTGAAATATATATATATATATATTGAAATAAATATAATTTTATATTGAAAAAAATATAATAGTTATGTATAAAATTTTTATTTCTACTTTATAAAATTTATAAAAAAAGAAAACGTCTGATTGCCCTTACTACCAAAAATCTTGAAAGAGATTTGAATCTGACAATAATTGTTTTTCATATAGAATTGTGTTAATCTATAAAATATCCCATGTTTTTTTTTTTATTGAAAATTTGATGGAATCTTGTATTTGAAATTTTAGAGTTTGGCGTCACATGTTTGTTATAATTTTACGTGTCCACCTTAACCTCTTTCAAATATATTTAGTTAAAAAGCAAAAAGACAATTCATTGAATCAAAAAGCAAAATAAATATGTGGTGATAGCTCCAACCCTATAAATATAATGCGTATTTTGTTTTTTCGCCCATACAACTGTTCGAATCTGACAATGATTTTTTTTTTTTTAAGAATTTGTAATATTAATCCAGAAAGTATCACATGTTTTTTTTAAAAAAAATATAAAATCTTGCACTTAACTTTTTAGAGTTTGGCATCACATATTTTATTAATTATTTTAATAAATAACCTTACGTCGGTCGAAGATGAAGTTTGTTGCAAAGCCATGCACAATTTTCTTTATTGCTAATGTTTTTGTTGATTATACATTGAAAGGACATATTCGTAAATGGGCCTTTAAGCTACTCAAAGGATATAGATAAATGATGTGAAGTTAGCTAAATTACAGTGTGGTGTAACATGTCCTACTTTAATTTTTTAAACAACATTTTATATTAAAACATTTAAATTGATAAGATGTGGTATTAGGTTCCACTTAGTTGAAGGTGAGTTAGAATGCCTCAACTTCCACATATGTATTTAAATTTCTAATTTTAACTAAACTGAAATTGTGCAATATTTGGAATCAAAATGTCAAATTGTGCTACGCTTGCCCATTTTTTAAAAATTTTCTATAAATATGCAATAGATTGAAAACATTGTCACTTTTAGCACCAATAAACCAATCAATAATACATATTTAACTTTGGGATATCACATTAATTGTGGATTGTGATTTTAAGTTATATGTGTTAATACCCGATATCTATATTTTATGTAATTCAAAAATAAATTTTTTTATGTAAGTAGTCATGTTTTATAATTAATATTCAAGCTAATGGACCAATAAAAACTCATATTTGCTAATCATTATTGTGCCTAAGATCTAATCTTTTTTTTTTTTTTTTTACATTTGAAGAGAAAAGCAATAAGAACAAACTAGTAGTATCACAAGTAAGTTATACCCACTTTATGTTGATATAGGAAATCACTATTGGTTGCTGGAGCAAAATGTAACTAATAGACACTTGAAGGAACATTGAAAGCTAACCCAACCAAGTGATCGGCATATCTATTTGCTTCTCCATATATATGGTTGATCTCCACCTCCCAATTTCTTTGCAAAAGTCTTCTAACTTCTAAAACAAGAACAAAATTTCTTAAAGGGCAGTCCTTATTATTAATAGGATGTCAATTAAACATTGGTTATGTACCTCGAGCATAGCTCTTCTTAGCCCATGATTCCATGCCATGCAAAGGCCATGAATCATAGCCCATGTTTGAGTAGCTAAAACTCTATAGTAGCTAAGATTTACATAAAAACCGACATCCAATTCCCATTAACATTTCACAGCAAACCTCCACTAGCAAGTCTATTACGTGGTGATAAAGCTCCATCAATGTTGAGCATTATCTAGCCACTTCTCAAAGGACTCTAGCTAATAAAATGCTCTTTATACTCTTTATTACTTGCCATATTAAGAGCATTGGAAGCTACTTTAAAACACACATGAGTAAAAACTGCAACATAAATGTTTGATGGCATTATAAAGCTCATATCAAATAACATGTTTCTCAACCTCTAAAGAATCCAACATATGGTACCAAAGGGAAAAGGCCATATTGATTCATAAGTTATGTTAAGCTAGTTATAAAGATTATATATTAATCAATGCTAAAAGGTAAGCTAAAGAAAGTATCCAAGCTAGACGTATGAATTAACATCACCCATAAATCTTCAACATGCCTATAACCATGAGGAACATGGATGATGGATTCCTCCCCATTAACACAATAGGCATAAGTAGGAGCATCTGTTAAACGTCACCAATATCTCTTATAATTTGTAAGAAGTGCTTCATGCATATAGAGCAACAAGAAATGTGGAATATGTTTAGGCCCTTCATAATACCAAATAGCATGTCATGTACTAGACTCTCATAATTCTAGTTACTTGCATTTAGCATGTTGTAGCTAGATTTAATAGTGAAATTTCCACTAGAAGATATCCTTTAGTAAGGGGTGTCATTGCCATCTTGATGAGATGATGGCTTTATAACTGCAATACATGTAATAATCCGTGAAGAGAGATAAGCTTGAAATTTCTCTTAATCCTAAGGGGTGTCATTAATATCTTGATGAGATATCGCTGCAATACATGTAATAATCCATGTAGAGAGATAAGCTTAAAATTTCTCCTAACCCAATTTGGGAGCCATGCAATACTCACTTTGCTCCTTTATGCCTCTTAAGGTATTAAAGATGTGACATAAGCTATAAATAGCTCCTAAAGATCCACCTAGTTATTAAGCCAAAAGTAAATAGATGTACATCCACTAAGACTCTACTATGTATGACTTCTCAATTTCCTCAATACCCTTTTTATACCTCTCCAAGTTGCAGTACTAGGGCCTAAACTAGAAGCTCCACTCTTAAAGAATGTTTTGGCATATATAGCATGAAGCATTTGAGACTAAAAATGTTTAGTTATGCAATAAGTCACTATACAAGCTTCATAAGCATTTCTTCATTAAAACTTCTACTCCACGTTGTGCCAAGCCAACCCCTCTCTTTAGAGTGACAAATCCGATTCCAAGAAACCAAGCTCACCCCTTAAAGCCATGCTTAATTTTCATTATTGTTGATGTTTTTATTGATTATATATTTAAAAGACATATTCATAAATGGGCCTTTGAGCTTCTCAAAAGACTTAGGTAAATGATATAAAGTTAGCTAAATTATAGTGTGGTGCAAAATGTCCTACTTTAATTGTGTAAACAACATTTTATATGAAAATATTTCAACTTATAAGATGTGGTAGTGGGTCCCACTTAGTTGCAGGTGAGTTAGTATGTCTCAACTTCCACTTATTTATTTAACTTTTTAATTTCAACTAAATTGAAATTGTGCTATATTTGCAAACAAAATGTTAAATTATGCTACTTTTGCCAATTTTTTTAAAATTTTGTATAAATATGCAATAGGATGAAAACACTGTGATTTTTGGCACCAATAAACCAATCAATAATACATATTTAAGAAGTGTTTAACTCTAGGATCTCATATTAATTGTGGATTGTGATTTTAAGTTATATATGTTAATACGAGATATGTATATTTTATGTATTTTAAAAATAAAGTTTTTATATAAGTAATCATGTTTTATAATTAATATTCATGTTAATGGACCGATAAAACCTCATATTTGCTAATCATTATTGTGCCTAAGATCTAATATATCTTTTTTACATTTGAAGAAAAAAGCAATAAGGACAAACTAGTAGTATCATAACTAAGTTATCATTTTATGTTTATAAAGGAAATCACTATTGGTTATTGGAGCATAATGGAACTAATAGATGCTTGAAGGAACATTGAAAGCTAACCCAACTAAGTGATCGGCATATCTATTTGCTTCTCTATATATTTGTTTGATCTCTACCTCCCAATTTCTCTTTAAAATCCTTCTAACTTCTAAGACAAGAACCAAATTTCTTAAAAGGTAGTCCTTGTTTTTAATAGGAATGTCAACTAAACATTGGTTATCTACCTTGAGCATAGCTCTTCTTAGCCCATGATTCCATGCTACACAAAGGCTATGAATCATAGGCCATGTTTGAGTAGCTGAAACTCCATAGTAGCCAAGATTAATTATAAAAACTGACATCCATTTCACAATAAACCTCCATTAGCAATTCTATTAATTAGTGATAAAGCACCATCAATGTTAAGCGTACTTCTTAAAGCATTTTAGCTAATAAAATGCTCCTCATGCTCTTTATTACTTGCCATATTAAGAGCATTGGAAGCTACTTTAAAGTAATACACATGAGCAAAAACTGCAAAACAAATGTTTGATGGCATTATGAAGTTTATATCAAATAACATGTTTCTCAACCTCTAAAGATTCCAACACATGGTACCAAAGGTGAAAGGCCATCTTGATTCATAAGTTGTATTGAGCTAATTAGAAAGATTATATATCAATCATTGTTGAAAGGCAAGCTAAAGAAAGTGCCCAAACTAGACATATGTGTAAACATCAAGGTTTAGCGTGCGTCTAAGATTTTAGCAACCATGACACTGTTTAAGCTTAGGGCTTCAGAGAACACAGCAACTACTGCCATAAAGACATAATGTGGAGATGAGGAGTCGCCACCCAAGGTAATAACTGGGACAAATCAAAAGAGGTCGTACTTGATTCTCTAAAAGAAAGCTAACACCACAACCAAGAGATTCTAAATATAGAATACTAACTTCTTTTAGTCTCATGTTCATTTAGAATTACTTTATGAATTACTATCTTATCCTCTATTTACATGCAATTTCATGTAAACCCTTATTTAAACAATTAACTCTAGAAAAATTAGTCATGAAAAATACATGTAAACAATGCATTCATTTAAGTTCACAATCCCTAAGTTAGTCTAATCAATAATGATTTTAATTAAGTGGGTTAAATCTACATGTTTTAATTTACAAGTGACCCTAAAGATTAAAGAGCCTAATTCCTATTTAATTTTAATTAAGTGAACCTAAGTCTATTTATTTTAATTCTAAAAGATGGACCTAAATCAACAAATTATGAAATATTCAAATTAATGGGCCTAGTTCTACATGTTTTAATTCTAAGATGTTCTTAAATCTACATGTTATGGAAAAGGCTTTAAATTTATGGGCTATATCTAATTAATTTTAATTATGCTAAGTGGGCCTATGTCTAAATTAACTAAATGGACCTAAGTTACCTCTAACCTAAAATTTAATTAATTATGGGCCTAAAATCAAATTTAATTAATTAAACCAAATCCTAATTAAATTAGTAAACCCATTAAAGAAAAGGTAATTCTAATTATCAAACCTAAAAAATCTAAAATCATAAGCTTAAAGCAAACACAATGAAAGCATAATATAAAAATCATAAAATTAACAAATAAAAAATAATCAAACAAATAATTTTTAAGATGCATAAATCAGAAATAAAAATAATAATACGATAAAGTATATAATATATAAACTACATTAATCATGCATTCAATGATATCTAACCCTAATTTAATTACATGCAACTTAAATTTACTATAACCACCATTAATTTTAATTAAAGCTTACCAAATAAACCTAATTTACTAATTAATTAATAAATCAAACACACAACCGCACACATAGGATCATTATTCCCATATAATGATCTACTGAAAATAATAAAAAATAAAAATTAACACAACCCCAAAAAACTAAATAAATCAAAGTACAAAATAAAACAACCAACAAAATAATAATAAATAAAAAAATAAAAAAAAAATCCTAGAAACTATATTTGGCTACAAAATTCAATCCATGGTATTCCATAGATCTTCATGGATTTTGTTCTCTAAGTGAATTCGTCATGTAACTCTCCCCATCATCACCAACACGAACATAAAAATAAACAATTATTAGTGATTAAACAAAATAACAATAAAAATTAAATCAAGTTAAAATTAAATAGAACCAAGATAATAAAATAAAAACTAGAGGAGGGTAGGAGAGTAGATGATTGTATGGATACAATGTTGATTTGCTCTTCAGAGTGGTATAAATCACCGTTACTTTTTCAAAACATGTCTTCAATGCTTTGATTTTCTCCTCTCAAAAGCCCACTGCTTTTCGTCAAAGAACAGTACCTCTCAAGAAAATTTTATAGGAAAGCTGCGTAAAAAGAAAGGGAGGTCCAAAAAAATTATTTTCTTCCCCCCGTCCAAAAGTCCCCTCTCCAGGAGAGTTGAGCTAGGTTTATATAAAAAACTCCCCAAAGTCATATATCTTACTCTGACTTCTCCTCTTCACAATGATAGACTTTTGGTTTAGTAAGGACTTTTAATTTCCTAAAAAAATTAGATAAATCCTGGAAAAGGGATTTATCACATTATTTTGACCAATTAAAATTTAGAAAATGAAAATTTTATTTACTGAAAAATAAAAAATACAGACAGAACATGTTTAATCCTTACTTGAATTATATAATTCCGTTCAGAATTACAAAATTTTGATATCTTTTTTTAACTTTTAATTATAGAAAGACCCTTGAAAGAATTTAAAATTTTCAATTAGGTCCTTAAAGAAAACATTATAATTAAGTCCTTAAAAAAAACCAATTAAGTTCTTTTGAAAATTCATTTAGGCTTTTGAAGTTTCAAACTTCAAGTGTTGAAGATTTATTTATAGTATTTTCATCATTAGAGTCATTTGTCACATCCACACTCCATCATCTTGAAATTGGGTACTTAAAGTATGAATTAACATCACCCATAAATCTTCAATATACCTACAATCATAAAGAATAAGGATAATGGATTCCTCCCTATTATCTTAATAGGCATAAGTAGGAGTATTTGTTAAATGTCACCAATATCTCTCATAATTTTTAAGAAGTGCATCATACATATAGAGCTACAAGAAATGTTGAATATGTTTAGGCCCTTTGCAATGCCAAATAGCATGCCATGTACTAGACTCAAAATTCCAATTACTTACATCTAGCATGTTATAGCCAAATTTAATAGTGAAATTTCCACTAGGGGATTTCCTTTAGTAAGGAGTGTCATTGCCATATTGATGAGATGATGGCTTTATAACTGCAATGCATTTAATAATCCATGGAGAGAGATAAACTTAAAATTTCTCTTAACCCTAAGGAGTGTCATTAACATCTTGATGAGATGTCGCTACAATACATGTAATAATCCATGCATAAAGATAAGCTTAAAATTTCTCCTAACCTAATTTGGGAGCTATGCACATACTCACTTTGCTCCCTTATGCCTCTTAAGCTATTAACGAAGTGACATAAGCAATAAATAGCTCCTGAAGATCCACCCAGTTATTAAGCCAAAAGTAAACAAATGTACATCCACTAAGACTCCAATATGTACCACTCTTAATTTTCCCCAATACCTATTTAATACCTCTCTAAGTTGCAACACTAAGGGCTAAACTAGAAGCTCCACTCTCAAAGAATGTTTTAGCATATTTAGCATGAAGCACTTGAGACTAAAAATTGTTCAGTCATGCAATAAGACCCTATACAAGCTTTATAAGCATTTATTCATTGAAATTTCTACTCCATGTTATGCCAAGCCTACCCTTCTCATTAGGTTGACAAATATGATTCTAAGAAACCAAGCTGATGTTTTTATTTTTTCCAAGAAAGCAAACCTACCCATCAATGCCAAGCACAATTTTCTTTATTGCTGATGTTTTTGTTGATTATACATTGAAAATACATATTTGTAAATGGCCTTTAAGCTTCTCAAAAGACTTAGACAAATGAAGTGAAGTTAGCAAAATTACAGTGTGGTGCACCATGTCCTACTTTGATTTTTTTAAACAACATTTATATGAAAATATTTAAATGGATAAGATGTGGTAGTGGGCCCCACTTAGTTGTAAGTGAGTTAGTGTGTCTCAACTTCCACATATGTATTTAAATTTTTAATTTTATCTGAATAGAAATTATGCTCTATTTGCAAACAAAATGTCAAATTGTGCTACTTTTGCCAATTTTTTTTAAAATTTTGTATAAATATGCAATAGATTGAAAATAATGTGATTTTTAGCACTAATAAACCAATCAATAATACATATTTAAGCAGTGTTTAACTTTAGTATCTCATATTAATTGAGGATTGTGATTTTAAGTTATGTACATTAATACGCGATATGTGTATTTTATGTAATTCAAAATAATTTTTTTTATATTAGTCATGTTTTATAATTAATATTCAAGCTAATGGACTCATAAAACCTCATATTTTCTAATTGTTATTGTGCCTAAGATCTAATTTTTTTTTTTTTTTTTACATTTGAAGTGAAAAGTAATAAAAATAAACTAGAAGTACCATAAGTAAGTTATACCCACTTATGTTGATAAAGGAAATCACTATTGGTTGCTGGAGCATAATGCAACTAATAGATGCTTGAGGGAATATTCAAAGCTAACCCAACCAAATGATCGGCATATCTATTTGCTTCTCCATATATATGATTGATCTCCACCTCCCAATTTCTTTATAAAAGCCCTTTAACTTCTAAGATGAAAACCAAATTTCTTAAAGGGTAGCCCTTGTTATTAATAGAAATGTCAACTAAACATTGGTTATCTACCTCGATCATAGCTCTTCTTAGCCCATGATTCCATGCCATACAAAGACCATGATTCATAGCCCATTTTTTAGTAGCAAAAACTCTATAGTAGCTAAAATTAATCATAAAAATTGACATCCTATTCCCATTACCATTTCATATCAAAACTCTATTAGCAATTCTATTAGTTGGTGATAAAGCTCCAGTAATGTTGAGCATTATCTAGCCACTACTCGAAGGAGTCTAGCTAATAAGATGCTCCTTATACTCTTTATTACTTGCCATATTAAAAGCATTGGAAGCTGCTTTAAAACAATACACATGAGCAAAAATTACAGCATAAATGTTTGATGGCATTATATAGTTCATATCAAATAACATGTTTCTCAACCTCTAAATATTCCAACACATGGTACCAAAGGCCAAAGGCTAGCTTGATTCATAAGTTGTGTTAAGCTAGTTGGAAAGACTATATATCAATCATTACTGAAAGGCAAGCTAAAGAAAGTATCCAAGCTAGATGTATGAATTAACATCACCCATAAATCTTCAACATGCCTACAATTACGAAGAACATGGATGATGGATTCCTCCTCAATAGCACAACGGGCATAAGTAGGAGTATCTGTTAAATGTTTCCAATATCTCTCATAATTTGTAAGAAGTGCTTCATGCATATAGAGCCATAAGAAATTTTGAATATGTTTAGGCCTTTCCCAATGCCAAATAGCATGCCATTGACTCGACTCAATATTCCAGTCACTTATATCTAGCATGTTGTAGCCAGATTTAATAGTGAAATTTCCAATAGGAGATATCCTTTAGTAAGGGTGTCATTACCATCTTAATGAGATGATGGCTTTATAATTACAATACATGTAATAATCCATAAGGAGAGATAAGCTTCAAATTTCTCTTAACCCTAAAGGATCTTTATGAGATGTCACTACAATACTTATAATAATCCATATAGAGAGATAAACTTAAAATTTATTTTAACCTAATTTAGGAGCTATGCATATACTCACTTTGCTCCTTTGTGCCTTTAAAGGTATTAAAGAAGTGACATAAGTAATTAATAGCTCCTAAAGATCCACATAGTTATTAAGCCAAGAGTAAAAAAATGTATATCCTCTGAGACTTTAATATGTACCACTCCTCAATTTCCCCAATACCCCTTTAATACCTCTCCAAGTTGTAGTACTAGGACATAAACTAGAAGCTCCAGTATGAAAGAATGTTTTGGCATATTTAGCATGAAGCACTTGAGACTAAAAATTGTTCAATTATGCAATAAGACCCTATACAAGCTTCATACGCATTTCTTCACTGAAAGTTGAACGCCACATTATGCAAATCCTACCCCTCTCCTTAGGTTGACAAATCTGATTCCAAGAAATGACGCTGATGTTTTTGTTTATTCCAAGAAACCAAGCCTACCCCTCAAAGCCATGCATAATTTTCTTTATTGCTGATGTTTTTATTGATTATACATTGAAAAAACATATTTGTAAATGGCCTTTAAGCTCTCAAAAGACTTAGATAAATGATGTGAAGTTAGCTAAATTATAGTGTAGTGCAACAAGTCTAAATTAAATTTTCTAAACGACATTTTATATAAAAATATTTAAATTGTTAAGATGTGGTAGTGGGTCCCATTTAGTTGCATGTCAGTTAGTACGTATCTATTTCCATATATGTATTTAAATTTTTAGTTTTAACTAAATTTAATTTGTGTTATATTTTCAAATAAAATGTCAAATTATGCTACTTTTGCCATTTTGTAAAAATTTTATATAAATATGCAATAGGTTGAAAACATTATGATTTTTAGCACCAATAAACCAATCAATAGTAGATATTTAAAAAGTGTTTAACTTTAGGATCTCATATTAATTATGGATTGTGATTTTAAGTTATATGTGTTAATATGCGATATGTGTATCTTATGTAATTCAAAAAGAAATTTTTTATATAAGTAGTCTTGTTTTAAAATTAATATTCAAGCTAATGGACTAATAAAACCTCATATTTGCTTAGCATTATTATGCCTAAGATCTAATATATTTTTTTTACATTTGAAGAGAAAATCAATATGGAAAAAGTAGTAGTATCACAAGTAAGTTATACCCACTTCATATTGATAAAGGAAATCACTATTGGTTGCTGGAGCAGAATGTAAGTAATAAAAACTTGAAGGAACATTGAAAGCTTTCCCAAATAAATGATTAACATATCTTTTTTGTTCTCCATATATATGGTTAGTCTCCACATCCCAATTTTCCTATGCAAAAGCATTCTAACTTCTAAGACAATAACCAATTTCTTAAAGGGTAGTCCCTGTTGTTAATAGGAATGTTAACTAAACATTGGTTATCTACCTCAAGCATAGCTCTTCTTAGCCCATTATTCCATGCCATACAAAGATAATGAATCATAGCCCATGTTTGAGTAGCAAAAACTCCATAGTAGCCAAGATTAATCATAAAAATTGACATCCAATTCCTATTACCATTTCACAACAAACCTCTACTAGTAGTTCTATTACTTAGTGATAAAGCTCCATCAATGTTAAGCATTATCTAGCCCCTTCTCAAAGGGCTCTAGATAATAAGATGGTCCTAATGCTCTTTATTACTCGCCATATTAAGAGCATTGAAAGCTGCTTTGAAATAATACATATGAACCAAAATTGCAACACAAACCTTTAATGGCATTATGAAGTTCATATCAAATAATATGTTTCTCAACCTTCAAATATTTCACACGTGGTACTAAAGGCCAAAGGCCATCTTGATTCATATGTTGTGTTAGACTTGTTAGAGAGATTATGTGTTGATCATTATTGAAAAGCAAGCTAAATAAAGTATCCAAGCTAGACGTATGAATTAACATCACCCATAAATCTTCAACATACCTACAATCACAAAGAACAGGGACGGTGGATTCCTCCCTATTAGCAGAATGGACATAAGTAGGAGGATCTATTAAATGTCACTAATATCTTTTATAATTTGTAAGAATTACTTCATGCATATAGAGCCATAAGAAATGTTGAATATGTTTAGGCCCTTTTTAATGCAATATTGCATGCCATTGACTAGACTCAATATTCCAGTTACTTGCATCTAGCACGTTGTAGCCAGATTTAATAGTGAAATTTCCACTAAGAGATATCCTTTAGTAAGGGGTTTCATTACTTTATTGATGAGATGATGGCTTTTCAACTGCAATACATGTAATAATCCATAAAGAGAGATAAGCTTGAAATTTCTCTTAACCCTAAAAGGGGTCATTACCATCTTGATGAGATGTCATTGTAATACATGTAATAATCCATGTAGAGATATAAGCTTAAAATTTCTCCTAATCCAATTTAAAAGCTATACACATACTCACTTTGCTCCCTTGTGCCTCTTAGGGTATTGAAGAAGTGACATAAGCAATTAACAGCTACTAAAGATCCATCCAGTTGTTAAGCCAAAATTAAACAGATGTACATCCACTAAGACTTCAATATGTACCACTCCTCAGTTTCCCCAATACCCCTTTAATACCTCTCCAAGTTGTAGTGTTAGGGCCTAATCTAGAAGCTCCACTCTCAAAGAATGTTTTGGCATCTTTAGCATAAAGCACTTAAGATAAAAAATTATTCTATTGTGCAATAAGACCCCCATGCAAGCTTCATAATCATTTCTTCATTAAAAGTTGTACTCCATGTTGTGCCAAGCCTACCCCTCTCCTTAAGTTGATAAATCTAACTTTAAAAAAACCAAGCTAACTTTCTTTACCCTTTTAGAACTAGATAAAATCCTTATAATAGCAATCCATTTTATTATATGTAAGAATAGGGATGTTTGCAGTTTGTATGGCATACAAAGAAAGAGCCATTAGAATCGATTTAGCTAATATAGTTAAGCTAATAAAGTACATCTTATCATTGCTCCAATTCATTAAAGCAGCGTGCATTTTGTCAATAATATAAGCACAGAAGAAGTTCTCACTTTACAATTCAAAATTGAGACTGTGAGCGACCTTTTTTTTTCTTATATTTTGGTTTTGAGGCAAATTGGTTCTGTAAAGGTCTTTTAGTTTTGTTTTCGAGGGACATGGAAACTTACCAAATAGTGATAAATAATTGGTCTCAGGAGGGATGAGATGGTTTTTTATTTTGTGGAGTCGCCACCCCCGATTTTTAGAAAATTGAGAAAAGAAAGGGACAACATCAGGTCACTAAATGAGTATTGCCCTTAACATAGATTTTCAAGTTCGGGGGATTGCATCTACTTTTTTTAATATTTCTTATTATACAATGTTTGATGTATAGTTACTACAACACCCTAGTTTTGGTAATGACAGTTTGTATAGCATTCACACAATTCATTAGATAGTGGAAGATAAAGTTAAAGATATTACTATTACTTTGCTTTCCTAAAAAAAATATAAAAGGAAAAGAGGTTATGGAAAAGTAAATCTAATTTAGATATGATAAATCTACAGGGTAAATATGACTATTCACATAGCTTGCTCGTCATATGAACAATGAGATAAGCAATGGACACTCGATCATTTGAAAGAGTAAGCGTAATGTAGATGATCATGCATGCTTACAGTGATTATTTATGCTTGATGATAATATAAGGGTGCATGATGTCATCATTGGACCAAAACATGATAACTCTATTTCAGGATATGAAACTTTTCACATTATTGATATTTACTATATGATTTTATATTTTGAAACTAAAGGATGAAAAATGATGATATGAAATGAGCATAATAAAGCATAGATTATTCATATAGCATGCAAAATTGCTAGTCTCATAACATAAGTACAATAATATTCCCAAATGTTGACAATAATAAAATAAAATGTAGTGTGGTAAAATAAAAATGCTATGATTGTGTGATTCTCATACTCAACTAAGTTTGTGTGGGTTTTAAAGTTTTAGCTTCGAGGGATTATCAAGCTTTCCTCGTCGAGGGGTACAAAATGACAATAGAATTATACTAGTTTGTATACTTTTAAAGTATGCTTTGACAAAGATGAGGGCTTGGTTTGGTGGACAAGAGGTCTAATATCTTAAGAAAAAGATTGTGGTAGAGCAAAAACAATCTGGAAAAGGGTTTTCTAGTGTCATCGATCAAACAGATTTCTTGAGTGTATGTGTGTGTTTTCACTTACTCCCACCCTTAAAATGGGCTATAGAGGTGCCTATTTATACTGGAAAATGTATTGAATAGGGGGGGTATAGGCATGGTCACGTGGGCATCCCTAGGATAGAGCACGTGACCACATGCAGTGCACATGACTACATGCTTGGCACATGGTCACATGTTGGCATATGCCCATGCATAGTTATATGCACTTTTGCACATTATGCACTCCATTTAGGGCTTTTGCGAGCTTTTTTTAGGTTGGTTCTTAGGATTTTTAGGCCTTCTGGACATGTTTTCAAAGTTCATTTTATCAAATTTGAGCAATACGTTTACATGCACCTTTGAGCAATACATGCTAATCTGGGACCACTCTCAGAGATTTTTTAGCCTTCCAAACATGTTTTTAAAGTTCATTTTCTCTAGTTTGGCTTTAATTTTGGTGCATGACACCTAGGGGTGTTTATGGCTTTATGCGTACTTTTAAGCGACACGTGTTGATCTTCGGGTTATGTTGGACCATTTTAAAACCACTTATGGAGGTTTTAGAGCCTTCTGGATATGTTTTTAAAGTCCATGTTATCAAAATCAATTTCTATTTTTTCACGAAGCTAGGTCCCGATCTAATGAAATGAACACCGGTCTAATAAGCTAAGTGTTCTAAGAAATGCATTCTCAGAATAACCTTCTTATTGTTTTGATAATTATATTTCATAAGGTCAAAGCATAACTTAATGGCTCAATGATTAATTTTGCACACTAGTGGGGTCAATTAGTTTTTCTGAGTTTGCACACTTCAAAGGTGTTACGAACGAGATACTCTAGTCATCTTAGAGGTTTGTTTCATCATCAGACCTTTTTAGAGGTAGTCAAATTTAAGGTATGACAGTTGCCCCCTGGTTCACGTGTGTTGCATAGCCATCTAATGCTAGTGTCAAGACACGTGAGCAAATGTAAAGATGCAAAAAATCATTTTTGAAGAGAGAGGTACTTACCTGAGTGTTACGTTATTATGATTTGATCATTGGGATATTACCACTATAACCTTTTCAAGTATCAGGTGAATAGACAAATGTTGTTGCTATAACCTCTTCAAATGTTAGGCGAACAGAATCATGTAACTATAACCTTTTCAAGTGTTAGGCGAATCAAATCATGCCACTATAACCTCTTCAAGTGTCAGGCGAATAGAATCATGCCACTATAACCTCTTTAGGTGTCAAGCAAACAGAATCATGCCATTATAACCTCTTCAAGTGTCAAAAAAATAGAATTATGCCACTATAACCTCTTCAGGTGTTAGCTGAATAAAATCATACAATTATAACCTCTTCAAATGTCAAGTAAATAGATTGTTGTGATCATCGTGATTTATGTAATGAGTCCTTCTCTTTTAGTTTTGGTCGATGATGATGTAGTAATGATGCAGTAATATGATGCAGTGATGATGTAGTAATGATGATGTCATTCATTGTTGTGTTGCAGATGTTATTTTGATGATTTTAAGCAGGGTATCCTTTCAATGATTCTTCCCTATTTTTCTTCTTTCGGGAGGTGCTGAGTTTTTTAAACGTAGTGAGGCTACATGCGATGCCTTTAAATAGATGTAGTCTTCATCAGTGCACTTTCATATGAGTTCAGTGCATTTATTATGTTGAAATGGAGGTTTAGGACTAAAGAAATGAGTGTGCAAGTCTCATAGTGCATATAAAACCACACAAGAGCGCGTGGAGGGGAGAAGTGCACGTAGGGCTGTGTGGCCATATATTGAGCGCATGGACATACACCTTCCCCTCTCCATGCTTATTTAAATGCATGTTCTGGAGGTCTGGGGAGGCTTCTTTCAAACTTCTTTGAGTGTTTTCCAACTCTTTTTTACCCCTTTCGTGTTTCAGGTGCTTTCTACTCTATTTTTGCTTTTGTATTTTCATTTTTTTCTGCATAAGATGTTGCTTAACATTCTGGAGGTTTTAGAAGATATCCCTTTAGATAAAGAGGGTAACTTTATAAAGGCCACTACAACATGGACTTTATAGGGACTAGTACTGATGGTCCTTTCGGCACTCAAGGTCCCCAACTGTCTAGGTTTTCTCAAAGAGACCCAATTCATATGGTTTACAGTTTGGGGACCTTCTTTACCTTTATTGATTAGTTGTCTTGCTGCTTATTTTGTTATATAAGGTTATTACAGCTGTAGCTCTATAGTACTTGCTCGTTAAGTCATAACTTTATTGTGAATGTTAATAGCTCTTACTTGTGCTTGTCGTGGTGCTTTTCTTTTTAACTTTTGTTATTATTCTTGTTAAATAATAGAAAGAAGAATATGTATGAGTATTATTAATTCTTACAAATGTTTGATAGTGTACCTATCATTTGTAGCCTCGTAGGTCTATTATTGTGTTTCCTGGTAGTTTTAATAGGGTCAACATGTATTATTAAGGTCTTCTGTTATGCATAAAGCAAATGATTAATGGGAAGGGCTTTAACAGGGTTGTTATTATTTTATCATATGACTCGTATGCATCGAGTTAGATTGCCATGTATGCATTAATAGAGTGATGGATGGACATGATGCATTCTTTCCATTCGCCTGTTGGGGAGGTGACCATCACTCCTTTAGACTTTGCTGCTATTATAGGCTTGAGCTTTCTTGGAGAGCTTGTTCCCTTTAGTTAGGAGGAGTGTTGTCATCTTCCTGAACCCTTTGGGTATAGGTAGTCTGTGGTTACTGCCTATTATAAGGGATTTGGATGGCTTGTCGAGGTATTACTGAGGTACTGCCGCTTTTGCCCATATGTACTTGGGCCTTGATGCAGCATGTCAAGGTGGCTCAAGGATCTATGGATGCTTTTTTATTTTGGATGTAAGTAGGAGTTTTTGTGTCTATTCTTTTTTCTCTTTATCTTTAGTTTGTTATTTTTGACTTCTTGGTCCTAACAGATTTGGGCTTGTGAGTTTGGCATTCTCCCTCATCTGACTATCGAGCATTTCTTAAAAGATGACTCTCCTCATTATTCTTACTGGATTAGGAGGACAACCAATTTGAATGAGGATTGTACAGTGGCTCAGGACTACATGTGCAAGCTATCCCCTGATCAAGTATGTCTAACTCCCATTGTGTTGGTTATTTCTCTTTTAGAGATTTTTGTTCATTCTGGCCTTTTGAGCAGATCTTCCTTTACTGGTAGGTGGCGAGGTCACATTGGATGATAGAGATAATGATTGTATAGCAGCTGACAGAGAGACAAGTGTTGCTCTTTGGCCTTACTGGCAGAGTGTGGTATTTAGGCGAGTAAGTCCATCATTGGTGGGATGGTATGTTTATGAGGAAAGTCCCTATTCCTCCCCCTGGTGACACATTCTACCACCAAGAATTTAGTGGTGACGATCTTGCTACTACCATGATGGGATACTCCTCTAAGAGTCTCTTAGAGAGTGTGAGCTTGTCTTATGTTGATATGTTAATCCCTCAGTTGATTAACACTGTGGCTAGTAGCACTTTTCCTCCATTTCCACCTCCTCGGGCAAATGTGTCTTATCTTTAGATTCAAGGATAAGGCCATCATGAAAATTGTCAAGAGTTACTTCCTTTGATCTGTTAAGCTTTTATTCATATTTTGTACAAGCATGTAACAAACTTTATTAGTAATAAACTGCAATTAACACGAGTTATGAGAGCTTATCTGCAATGGCGAGGATCTCGTCGGAAGAGACTTAGGTCCTATTTTGAGGAGGATGAAGGCACATTCTATACTAACGTAACTGGCCAAGCTATCAGTGTGGATTCTAGTAGTACTATTCTTAGGGACTTTATGGTTCAACCATCCTTGGTTTTTCTTAGGATGAGTATCTTTGGTAGAGTAGTGCATTTTGATCTACCTTGCCCTAGCTTTCTTCAATCGGGTGTTGCTCCTCCTAACTCTACTCATATTTATGTTTTATTTCATTTATTTTGCCTTTGTTTCATTTATTTGGTGAGTGGTGATTGACTTATTTACTCGCTTTTGTCGATTCTCGTCTCCTCTAGTCAATACTAGTATACCATTGCAGGGAGTGCACAACGGTTCTTTTTGGAGTTTGTGACCACTCAAAGGGTATGCCTTCTTTATTATATTTATTTATCTTATGCACATGTTTTATGTATGCATGTATAATATATAGTATGTTATGCAAGTTGAACACCATCATGCTAGTCATGAATGGGAGAAAGAGCGTACGACTTATCATGATCGTATTGGTGAGCTAGAGTCACAACTATCATCCTTTGCGATGAACAATGATGAGCTTGGATCATATGAGGGAGATGCTTAAGCAAGATTAGTGCTTTCTTCTGATGGTAACCACAGTCAATGTAGTTTTTTTTAAGAGCTAGGTGTAGGACTTTTGGCTTATGGTATGCTTTGTTATATCATCCTCCCGAGGTTATGGACTTTGGGTGTTGTATCTGGGCGTTTGTCCCATATGTGTTGTATAATACTTATATAGTGATGACTGTATATGCTTCTTGCTGTGTATGATCGATGGTGTTTGCCATTACTCTTACTTGCCTCTTTTATTTTTCCCTTTTTTGCTTAAGGTGTTTCCTTTTAGAGAAAATCGCACTTAGCTGGGTTTTCTTTTTCTTCCCTTTTTTGCCTAAAGTGTCTCCTCTTGGAGCTCTTCATACCTAGCTCGGTTTTTTTTTTAAGCTTTGACAATAGTGACTGATCTCGAAGAGAGAGTTAAGAACCATGGTTATGTAATGAAAGAAAATGCAAAGCATGCTTGATGTAATTCATGATGATAAAATATGTTACAGTTTTAAAGACATTTTGCATAAATTGACAATCATTCTCATTTCACTAAAGTCATTTAAGAAAAGCACGGGTGCATTCATACAAATTTTAAACTCGAGGATACCTCTATCCTTAATTAGCCTTCTTAGGTTTTCTAGTTAAGTATTTTCTCTTTTTCCCTAACTTTTGCCTAGGTTGCATGTCCAAGGTTTTCAACTTAGCGGGAGGTCACTAACTTTTGCTTGAGGTGCCATTTTTAGGTTTTTAACTCAACAATATTTTTTTTATGCCTTAGACATAGTACCTTTCAAGCAGTCTGTATTGACATGTTGGGAGAATTTGTTACTTTCATAATCCATTAGCTTGACTGCTCCTTTCAACAAGACATGTTTGACTAAGTATGGGCCTTCCTAGATTGATATGAATTTCCTTCTCGGGTCTAGAGTGTTTTGCCTCATTTTCTTTAACACTTAGTCTCCTGCTTTCACACTCAATCTCCTGCTTTCATACTCTTGTGTTTCACTTTCTTATTGAAGGTTTTGGCTAGCCAAGCTTGATACAATTATGTATGGAATAGAGCCTTAAGCCTTCAACTATCTAAGAGTATGAGATTATCATGCCTCTATTGAGCTCATTGTACTTCTGGTAGCTTAGATTCAATAGCTACCCAAAGAGACTTGATTTCTATTTCAACTAGAAGCACTGCTTTTAATTCGTATACTAACGAGAAAGGAGTTGCTCCGGTTGAAGTCCTAATTGTTGTTGGTACCCCCCATAAGTCATATGGCAATCTATCTGCCCAATCTCAGTAAGTCTAAGTCATTTTTTATAAGATCTTCTTAATGTTTTTATTTGCAGCTTTTAATGGCCCTGTTTGCTTGTGGTTGGTAAAAAAAAGATTTGATGTTCCACCTTATAAGTCCTTAGTAGCTCTCTAACTTCCCCTTGGAATTGAATACCGTTTTCAGAGATGATGTGATGGGGGATCCTATATTGACATAACAAATTTCTTTCTATGAATTTGGCCACTTGCTTGGCTCCTATCCTTATAAATGACTCTACTTTGACCCACTTCATGAAGTAATCCACTGCCACTAAGATGAACCTATATCTGTTCAAGGCCGTTAGGTGGATTTCCCTAATTAATTATAGTCCTCATACTGAAAAGGGCCATGGAGAGGAGACGTAGTGCAATCCTATTAGGGGAAGGTGGCTAACATTCCTATGGATCTGACACTTGTGGCATTTCTTTACAAATTTGATATAGTCTTCCATCATCGTTACCCAGAAGAACCCTTGTCTGATTAGTTTTCAGGGATTTTCATATCAAGAAATTATAGAAAATAGACTTCAACTAAAGGCTTCAATTGATGTAACCAAGTGGATCACATTTCAAGGATGTGCTTTTAAATGTGATTATGAGTTTAATACATTAATCAATCATGAAATTTTTTTGGAACTTTTAAATTTTGTAGGATCTTACAATGACAAAATAGTTAAAGTTATAGATAAAGCTCCAAAAAATGCCACATACATATCACCAGGAGTGCAAAAATAAATTTTGCAAGTCGTAGCATATAAAATCAAGAATGTTATTCATAAGGAAATTAATGATGCAAAATTTTGCATAATTGCTAATAAAGCTAGAGATCAGTCTAAGAAGGAACAAATGCCAATTGTCTTGAAATTTCTTGACAAAAATGGTTATGTGCAAGTGTGATTTTTTGGGCTTATTCATGTTAAAGACACTATTGCATCAACATTGAAAGAAATAATCTTTTCAGCCCTGTCTAGACATAATCTTGATTTTCATAATATCCCAGGATAAGGTTATGATGGTGCAAGTTATATGCAAGGAGAATGGAATGGTTTACAAGTATTAATTTCAACTGAATGCCTTTATGCTTACTATTTTCATTCTTTTTCATATCATTTACAATTCACATTAGTTATGGCATCAAAGGAAGCTATCCCATTCATCACTTTTTCACCAAGCTACATAACATCTCATCAACAATATCGATGCCTTATATAAGCATAATGACCAATTAAAAGTAGCACATGCTAAAAATATTGCTCATTCACTTGCAAATGATGTACTTGAGAGTGGAAAAGGATTTAATCAAATTGGTTCTTTACAAAAGGCAGGTGATACTCGTTGGAGCTCCCATTTAAAATCTATTTCTAACTTAATCAAGATGCTTAGTGCAACATATGAAGTTTTACTAAACATTACTGAGGATAGGGCTACACCTGCTCAGTGTGGAGAAGCGAATGCAACATATGACGTAATGACTTCTTTTGAATTTGTTTTTATTTTGCATCTCATGGAAAAAATTTTAGGGATTTCTAACTTGCTTCGTCAAGCCTTACAACTTAAATCTCAATATATTTTCAATGCAATGCATTTTATTTCATTTACTAAGGCATTAATTCAAAAATTGAGAGATGATGGATGGGATGACAAACTTGCAAAGGTAAAATCTTTCTGTTAAGTAGTCAATATACATATGCCTAATTTGAGTGCTCATTATATTGTAAGAAGAGGAAGGGCTCACCATTAAGACAGTGATATTATAATAGAGCATCATTACAAAGTTGACATTTTCAATGTTGTGATAGATACCCAATTACAAAAATTGAACTTATAATTCAATGACAACACAATAGAGTTACGTATATTTAGTTCAACTTTTGATCCAGGTAAGAGGCAAGTGTGATTCAGAATTGATGATATTCACAAGTTGGTACAAAAGTTTTACCCACTAGACTTTGCAAAGCATGAGGATGGTGAAAACTAGAAAATCAAAAATCTATCCACTTGTGTATAGGGTGGTAACTCTTATTCTCACATCTCCAATTTTTACATTTCCAACGGAGCGTTCATTTTCAACGATGAATATTGTTAAGACAATGCTTCGTAATAAAATGGAAGCTAAATTTCTTTTGGACTGTATGTTAGTGTATATTAAAAAAAATAGTCAAAAAGTTTAAACTTAGATTCTCTTGGAGATAATTTTTGTGATTTGAAAGAATAAAGATCTAAAATTTAATATATTTTATATTGTTATTGTGTTAGTTTAACTTGATGTTATAACTTTGTAACAACAATATTTGTTATTAATTATATAAATTAGTTCGCCCCTCCAACTGTAAAGCTGGATCCATCCCTGGAGCTAATACTAATTTATTTTTTTTAGTTTGGTAGTAAGGAGGACCACATTTAAAAGCTATCACGTGAAAATTTTCTCTGTATTTTGAAAGGTATTATGTCTTTATTTGAATAATGTTATGCCTCTCATGCCTTTAAAAAAAAATGTCAATTTTAATCTCTTTCGAATGAATATTGTTTAAATGCAAAAGGACACTGAATTGATTGAATCAGAAAGTTATTGTTCTACAATGCAGATTTTGTTTTTTTGTTTCTTCTATATTTTGAAAGAAGATTCCGCCCCTAAACTTTTTGATAAAATTTTAATAATTTTTCAATTTTTTTTTTTTTTTTTTTTTTTACATTAAAGTTTAAATTGGTTCTAATTTCATTCTTATCTTTTATGCAGGGAAACCAACAATGCAATAATACAGAAATCTGTTACACTATTAAAATGTTAGATACCTTATCCTCAATCGATATCAGATTTCACGTTAGTATTGTATAATAGTATTTGTGTAATATACATAAAATTGTTATCAAGGCTGAAGTGTTTATAAGCTCTGCTGGACTATAGATGTCGGGGATAACTGATTAAAAAAAAATTTTCAATCAGCTATATTTTAAGTGTTTAATAGTTAATTAATTCATAAATTAACTTTCTAATAAAAACCGTTCAATTAATCTAAATTAGATTCATAACAAAGTTTATTTTTTTTTTCTGAAATATTGTTTTTTAACTAATTTGCCCAAACATTATATACATTGATCAAATTTTAAAATGTGCAAGACATGAATTAGTTTAAAAATGATTTTAAAATTTTTAATCTTTTAGAAATGAATATTCAATTTAGAAATTAATAAAAATTAAATATAGAAATTTATAAATAATTTATGAATTATTTTATAAAAATTAATCAAAATGATAAATTATTTTTAAAATTTGGAAACAAAATAATTTGCAACACTTTAAATTTTCTATTATAACCCAATAGAGTGTGTGTATATATATATATATATATCTAATATTAATGTTACTATATAAAATATCACATGCTTTTTTTTTCTTTGAAAGATACATGTTTCAAATAAATATTGTTGAAGTGCAAAAAGACATTTCATTAAATGAGAAAGTTGTCCTTTATGTTTTGTGGTCATAGCTGCCCTGCCATCCTATAGTTGTCCTTTATGTGCAAACGAACAATATATATGGATCACAACAGTATCATCAATGGGAATAAAATATTATTAATAGATTTCGACCAAAAAAAAATAATATTATTAATAGATCCCACATCATGAAAAGCTCTGTAAATTACATATAATTTGTATTTGGGGCAGTCTTGTAATTTTAATTCGTTCTTTTATGCGAGCCCTTTCTTGTTTTTTTTTTTAAATCATAAGTAAAAATTACGTGCATTTCCCACTTAATAAGTAAAACAAAAAAAAAATTAGTCTATTTAATTTCACTATGTTTATGCTATCTCTTTGTTTTTTTTTTCTTTTTTTATGATACAAAACGTTTTACTTTTTTCTCCAAGATTAGTGCTTTAGGAAGACCCGAGTACGCAATTATTAATTAGCAAAACTGAAGGTCAATTGCTTGGTCATTGTATAGAAAGTTGATTCCTAGTAAGTCTCCAATCATTGGTTATTGTTTTCCTTTAGCATTAGTCTTTCAATTGTTGTTAGTTGTTAGTTGATAGCTTAGATTTAATTTCCTTGCATCTAATCCAATTTAAGAATAGCCTTAAATAGGTGGATAAATTTTTCAATTCTTATGAGAACGATATTTTACTTTATATTATTTATTGTGGTGTTGCTTCCATAAGCTTGCAGACAACTGTACAAATAAAATTTGAATTATTGAGTATAACAAAAAATACACATTTATATTTTGAATTAGTACTAATATTAATATTACACAAATATAACTTTTTTTGAATCTATTAAATGAATATAATAAAATTAGTATTATAATTAATATAACATAGAATAAAATTATGTAATTTTAGTTTAATATAATTTTAGTATAAGATTACGTAATTTTTAGTGTTAAGTAATTCATTTTTTTTAATCAAGGTTAAGTAATTCATTTAACTCTTAGTTAGTGTTAGTTAACTAATTTAAATCTTAGCTATTACACTAATATAGTTTCACCTTTAAACTATATTGTTTTGATGTAGAACCCTATATAGCACGTCCTTTTAGTATTATTAGATATATTATTATAGATAGAGTTAATACATCAAACTTTATTATTTCTTTCACTTTTTTGTTATTTTTATGAAATTACATGAAATTAAAAATTATATTTTAAATAAATGAGTAATTTTTTATTTGTTGTTTCGGTCAAATAATAAAAATAAAAAAAATTAGATGTTATTAAAAAGAGAAAATGATCAATTATATCATGAATTATAAGTCAATTATCAATTTAATCCTAATTTTAAAACTATATCAATTTGCTCCTTCAATTTTTCGAGTTATTCCAAATCTATCAAAATGATATTAAGTTTGTGACATAAATGACATAGCAATCTGACGTAACATAAAAGTGACTGACATGATAAAAAATTTAAAACTCACATGATTAATTTTATCATCAATTATAGACCAATTATTAAACTAATAATACTTTTAAAGTCATTTTAATTTATTCCTCCAACTTTTTGAATTATATCAAATATATTCAGATATGAATAAGTTTATATCAGATAGTTGTAATAACTATTTTACATGGTATAATAGTGTCTAACATGATAAAATCAAACTTCTTTAAAGTATATGCAACTTTATGGGGTCCTTCTTGTTAAAACTTTACTTCATTTTATACCATTTTTTCTAAAGTTTTCTTTAAAACTATAAAGTGCACTATATACAATGTCAGTTTTTGTATTGGGTTAAAAATTATAATTTCAATTTGCATCTAATAATCTCATTTTTCAAACCATATATTCTTGTGTCTTACGATTTTGATTTGGAAAACTGTGACTTTTAGGTTTTAAATTTTTTTATCATGTTAGATAGTCTTATGCCATGTAAGATGGTCATTACAACTATTTGACATAAGTTTATTGACATCTGGATAGATTTAACACAATTCAAAAAGTTGAAAGAGTAAATTGAAATGACTTTGAAATTATGATTAGTTTGATAATTGATTTAAAGTTGATGATAGAATTGATCTAAGTTTTTTTGTTATGTCAGCCATGTCATCTCTGTTATAGACTCAATGTCGTTTGGGTAGATTTGAAATAACTCGAAAAATTTGAGAAACAAATTGATATAATTTTAAAATTAAAATTAAATTGATAATTATCCTATTGTTCATGATAGAAGTAATTATTTTTTAATTAAAAAATAGTAAGTAAAATGTCATTTTTAAAATAAAAAATGCTAAACCTTTCCCATTTTAAAATAATAACTTACAGTTTAGCAACAATAATTACTCAATTATTAAAGAATAAAAATGTAACGTTTAAAATGCGCCCTTTATATTCAAAACTGAAAAGATAGTTTTACCGACAATTGGAGCCACTTGTGACAAAAGATAGTTTTGTCCGTGGCGACAAGAGCTTTGAGTGCCTTTGTGGCCGTGATGGTGAATTTCACTTCACTCCTTTCCCTCTTAATTAAGTTGTTGATAAGTTAACTTGATTTTGATTTCAATTTTAAATATACAATCATTTTTAAAATTTTAAAATATATATTTATTATCCTTTAATATCTTTTTTAAATTAAATTTAAATTAATCAAATTTTATAAAATAACAAATACCAAATGCCAAGATAAAATAAAACATTACTCATATATATATATGACATGTTTTTTTTTTCCTGTGAAAGATTACAGGATCCTGCACTAAACATTTTAGAGTTTGGCGTCACATGTTTCAAATAAATATCGTTAAAGTGCAAAAAGACATTTCATTAAATGAGAAAGTTGTCCTTTATGTTTCCTTCATGTTTTGTGGTCATAGCTGCCTGCCATCCCATAAAATATAATGCATAGCTCGTTTGTTTGCTCCTTCAAACTTTTGATAGAATTATTGACGGAATAATGGTAGGTTTGGTCCCTAAACTTCTTAGTTGTTTTTAAAGTGCTCCTTTTTTATTATTTTTTTCACCAATTCATCTTCTTAAATCTTAACTTTACAATAAAAACCAATAAATTTAACTATTTACCAATGATTTTTTATTTATTTATTTTCAAATATTAAAATTTATTTATTTATCTATTTATATTATTTCCCAACCTGTTGTAGCAATACATAGGGCATCACTTTATGTTTAACGAATATATGCTCAAGTATATGCTGCCTTTAACAATAGAAAATATTTTGTAGTGTTGTCCACAAGTATGAGAGACCATAAAAAAAGCTTTGTTATTGGATGCTTTTGTGGATGTTATTTAGGTAGATGTGTAAGTTATTTAGTAGCTAAAATAGCACTAAGATATGAAAATAAACCGCAAAATGATTGTTTGATGAGTAAATATAAAAAAATATACAGATATAAATACAATTTGTATATAAATATTTAAAAAATTATCTATTATCATTAACTAATAGTATAACTTAAATTAATTTATTTAGTTAAGAAAAATATAATTTTTTTTATTTTTTTTATTTTTATTAAAACAAATTAAAGGATTTCAGTTGAAAACGTGTTTTTAAGTTTAGAATGTACTTTCTAATTTTTTTTCAAATTTATGAAAGTAGCCCTAAAATATTTTTGAAAAATTTTCTAATATTTTTGATATATAAACATTTTCAAAACACAAAAATGTCTACAAAATTACAGATATTTTTGTTAAAAGATTGGCTGATAAATTACTCCATTAATTGGAGTCTTTGTGTTTAAATATGAAACTTACATGAGACTGATTTATTAACAACATTTGGAATTTATAATTTTCATTATTTTATTATTTTTATCAGAAAATTTATGTTAGAATTATCATCAATTAATTGTAACTTATGATTATATTCTTTAATAAAATAAAAATATGTAATTAACTTTAATCTAGTCAGACTTTTAATTAATTATTTTTAATTTTAAATATTTCTGCTTAAATATTAACCTGAAATGTTTATGTTGCATAAAAATATAATTAAGTAACCTTTTAGCTCCAAAATTTATTTTTTATTTGAATTATTAGTTTAGACTTTTGGCTATATATAAATTCGATTGCTTAAAGTTATTCAGTTCATAATTGAATGACCTTTTAAATTAAAGATAGTTTTGGTTCTTCGTATCTATTTAATAATAATTTTAATAAATAATTTGATAAAAAGAATAAAGATATAATTGTGAAAAGAATTTTAAAAAATACTTTCTAAATATTAAGGTGTAATTAGTATAATATAGTGAAGTAGACGGAGCAAATAATAATTAATAATTTTAAATAGAAATATTAACAAAAGGGATAAAAAAAAAAGAAAATATTGCAAGAAAATAAGGATGAAAAATATATTTTGTAATTGGCAAGGGGCTACTTGTAAAATATGTAGAATAAAAGGGACAAATAATAGAAAATTTTAATCTACACCTATTTAAATACTTTTTAAAATATTATTAATTTATTTTAAAAATAATTTATTTTTATTTATGATAAAATGAAAAATAGATTTAAATTTTATTTATTGTGAGCTAATTGTAATTAGTTAAGTGTCCTAATACTTGATGAACGATTGTGTTGTTAAACAATTATATTTTAACATTATATTACATATAAAATTTTTAAAAAATAAAAATATATGAAATTTAAATATTATCTAAAAAATTATAAAACTAATTTGATTATAAATGAAATATATAAAATAAAAATTATATTTTTTTTCATTATTATAAAGATTAAACCAAAGAAACTCTGGCGGCAATTTTTTTTTATTGAACTCCCGTGGTATTAGATTGGAGAAAAAGTTTGACCCTCATCATATGGGGGATTGGTATAAATTTTCTTGCTGCCTAACTTTGGAATAATTTACACCCATGGTTTTTAAATTTTCAACTAAATCTTACCATCAATTTCATATTTTAATTTATTATTTAAAATCTTTAAATTTTAATTATAATTAATTAAAAAAATTTTAAATTATCTTTAATATAAAATTTACTGAAATACTGTTAATATATATTGTAATGATATAAATTTTTTTGAGAAAGTATAAAGTATATGTCAAAAAAGTAGCCATGGGGCAACACATTAGAGCTATATAATCATTATCTCTCACTTAAGTTAATTGAAATATATTTTAAAATTTATTTTCTAAAATAAAAATATTGGTGATATTTTTAATTTTTTTTTTTCATCTTCTTCAATTTTTTCTTTCATTCAAGATCATCGTCATCATAGTGATTGAAGATCATCATCATCGTGCCTCATCATTTTTTTTTTCAATTTCATGTGTTTAGTTGGAAAGCAATTTCAAGATCTGATCATTTTTTTTAGTGTTAAAAAAAAAGATCTAATTTTTATTTATGTATGCCACAATGAGTTAAAGGTGATCAATGCTAAGTATGAATTTTGTGTCTCCTTGCTAGGATTGTGCACCTATTTAAGCAATTTGGAGAATGTAAAATTTTCTGATCCAACCCGAAAATATATTTTTTAAAATTTTTAAAAATTTAGATTTTCATTCTGAATTGCTCTGAATATTTAAATCAAAAGAAAATTTTAAAACGGTTTGAAATGAAATCAAAATTTAGAGATTTGTATTAATTTTTTAATTTATATATTTAAAATTAATATTTAACAAATTTATAATAAAAGAAATATAAATTTATAATATAATTGTACCATTTTTATAAATTTTATTTTAATATTTATATTTTAATAATTTTATAATTTTAACATATAAGATAAAATGACTATAATTTTTACTATAATTTTTTTTTGTAATTTAAATTTTATTTTATAATTTAAATATATGTTGAAAATTAACTATATAAAGATTTAGTTGATAAGTTTATTTGTTTTATTTCAATTAATTAATTAATTAGTATTTAAAATGTCAAATATTATATGTTAAGTTTTAATAATAAATTGTATAAAATAAATTATTTGAATATAATTAATTATTAAAATGGTACTAAATTTAACTTGTAACACATAATTATAGATTTTAAATTTCTAATATTATCAAGTATTGATTATCAAGTGTGTGTATATATATATATTTATTTATTTATTTTTGGTTCCGGTTTTGATTCTTTTATTCGATGCAATTTGGGACAGTTCAATTTTTGGTTTATAAAAATCATAATCTTCAAGCCTGCCAATAAAAAATTTCAGGATGATTTGATTCTGAAAAAGTAAAACAATAAACAATAATTTTAGATTTTGGAGATTTTCAGTTCGACTTTTTTAGAACGATTCAGATTCTACAAAATAACATATTATCTTACTAAAAAAACGTAATTTACAAATATGTTTTAGCAAGTTTATATGTTTAAATAATTTCATTTTAATTTATAAAAACACATTTTAAACATATCAAAATAGTGTTAAAAGTGTTAATAAGACTTAATTTTAATAAGTTGAAGTATTTAAAGTGATCAACTTTTAAATTAGTAGAATGATATATATCTGAAATGTTAGAATATTATATATGAAATGCTAATAACATAAAATGTCTATCCTAATTTGTCGAAAAAAATCACATAAAAATTATTTAAATATAAAAAGTACAAATAAATTAATATTCTATTCCTAAATCAAAAGTTTCAAGCAGTCTGGTATTTGAAAAATTGTGGTGATGAGTGAATTTAATTCAAATGAATTATATAAAATTTTATAAAATTTATTTATAAATTTAAGTAAGTGTATTTAGTTTAAATTAAAATTTTGTAAAATTTATTTCTGATCTAACTTTTTATTTTTGTGAAATCGTTTAACATTAAATTCATTTTTATTTATGAAATGTGTTTAATTCATATCAATTTGGAATTCATTTATAAATGAATTCTATTTAAAATTCATTTGAAAATAAAATAAAATTTTGAATGGAATTGAACCAAATAAAGAGTAAAAAGTTTTTAAATTCTTAATTTATTATATAGATTACATATGTTTATTTATATATATATTAAATTAATTTTTATCCAATTATAACCATTGAAATACACAATCTGTAATAGAGAATTACTGGTTATAGTTAAATAAAAGTGCATGAAACTTCAAATTTAGTCCTTTTAAAGTAAAAGGACTAAATTTGTAATTTGCTACTAAATTAGGCAGCTGGTGGAAATTTTTCTTTTGCTAATAATTACTCTTAGAGTAGGCAGGACCATATTATCACGTGAAAAAATAAATAAATAAATAAATTCTCTAAAAAAGTATTGTCTTTGTGCGATATTACCATTTCACGTGAGACAATGCATCCAGACACTAAGTTAGTACAGTATCAGCAATTTCACTACATCAGCATTAGCAAAATTAAATACCGTATCTTTAATTACTGTTCTCAATAGAATAGTCACCCCTTTATCACTTAAAATTCTTGGGAAAAACTCACCTTCAATTTAATTAATGTTGGATGTCACATGGAATATTGTGTAGTATACATAAAAATTAGAGTTGTTGTTAACACAGTAAAAACACATATTTTGATTTCCTAAAAGAAATCACATGTTCAGAAAAGTTAAAATGCAAAACTACAAAATAATAATAATATATATATATATATATATATATATATATATATATATATATATATATATATATATATATATATATATATATAAAGTTATATTAAATATATTAATATTGTAATTTCAATAAAATAAAAAGTATAAATTAATAAATAATTAATTTATGGATGTTTAATTTTATTTACAGTGTAAACCTTAGGAGGGAGAAATTTTAAAGTGAACTCAATTTACCACATAAGATTATAGATTCTTCATTATAAATTTGATAAATAGTACAATCAATTAGCATCTATTATGCTTTTAATTTAAAAAATATATATTTTAAATTTTAAATATTTAAGCATGATTACTTTTAGTACATCTATGAATTTTTTAAAATTGTGAATAAATTTTTAAAATAATGACATATATAATAATTTATTAATTTTAAAATAAAATCTAATTAAACTATTTAATTTTAAAATTAAATTAATTGATTTTGATTTAATTATAGGAACTTAATACAAATGAGCTTATAATTTTTTTTTAGAAATGAGTAATATTTTCAATAGTTAAAAATTATTAAAAAATTTATAATTAAAAATAGTTCAATTATATATATTTAATAATTAATGGTTCAAAGTTAAGGTTCGCATTTAGATTTAATTTTAAAATCAATAAATGCCATTATTTTAAAAAATAATTTATAATTCTAAATAGAAGCATTCAAAAATTTATTAAAAATAACCATGTTAGATATTTAACTTTTTAAAGTTAAAAATATAATAAAAATTAATTAATTATGTTATTTGTCAAATTTATAATGGAAAGTCCGTAATTTTAAGTGTCAAATTAGATTCATCCAAGAATTTCTCCTTTAAAATATTATTTTTAATAGAATATCATATTTCAATTTTGTACCTTTAAATTATATATCTATTAAAAGACATGTCTTTAAGTATATCTAAATTATGAAAATAATTATGTCATGTTGTGAACATAGCAAAATATTTGAAATTATCATAATTGAAAAAATCTTGCTAAAAAAATGAAGAGGTGTCCATTTAGGAGTTAATAGGAAATGAAGAGAAAAAATTAGACAATAGAAATAATGTAATTGTACACTATTTAATGCGAAATGAGTCAACAAATTGTTAATGAAAATTATTAAGAGTTATCTCTTGAATGTCAATTGTTAAATTCCCAATTAAAAAAATATTTTAATTAAGAAAACTTTTTAATGACCATTAAGGAATTTGAAAGTTTAATGCTCATTGAACATGTTTTTAATACATATAATCTTTTCATAATACCATATTTTAATTTTATTATTTTCTTTTCTTAAAAGAAATATTATTATTATACTTTATAATTTTTAGTATGGAAATGGCAACTAGGAATGAAAAAGAATCAAGCAAAGAACTCACAAGGTACAAATCATCCTCTTGCACTAGAGTTGAAATTGTGAGGGAACACTCCCATTGAGAAATCAAAAGGAAACTTGATGAAAACAGCCAACTAGCTGTTTTATATCATGCAACACATACGAGAAGATCGAAAAGCAAGGCATTTTCTCTCGAGGCCTGGCCAGGTTGGTAGGAAATGGAAAGAAAAGATTAGATAATAGAAATCATACAATATTGACCTATTTATTTTAGCAAATAATATAAATGAATTTATAGATATATATCAAATGATTGATAATAGATGTCTAATTTAATTACAATATTTTAAGGAAAAACTTGGTTGAAACTATATATTCTGAATTGAGAGCGGTAGGAATTACCCGTTAAGTACTAGCTTCCTGGTTGAAACTCTATATTATAGCTGAAATAATTAAATAGAAGCAAAGAAGGTTGAGTTTGAATGGTCAAATAATGGGAGAAGAGTTAGAAGGAATTTGCTATAAAATCCATAAACAATCCAACTCAACAAAAACAGTATAAAAAAGCATTGCATCCATCCAGAAAATATAGCTGTCAAAGTTGGCGCTTTATCATCTATCTTCCAATGCTTATAATAAGTTATAATACTTGTCTATGAGTGAACAATCAATTACTAATTTCTTTTTGAAAATATTTTAAGGTGTAGAGTTCTACCATTATCTATATATATAAAAAAAAAATGTTCTATATTATACTGTTGATCAAAATTTATAAATTGAATGCATGACAATATAAATAATATTTAATGTAAAAATTTAACGCATGGCAATATAAAATTCCCAAAATTTATAAATCAATCAATATATAATTAGTTGTGATTTAATTGATCTCCTATGAATATATATAAATATCGAGAATTTCTTTAAAAGCTTTTAATAGAAAATTTTTTATGTATTTCAAATAGTATCGATTGAAGGGAGTATTTTATAAGTTATCGGCAGAATGCACGTAGCTATCCGTACAATAATTAATAATCATTCTCGTAAAATCCACTTGATAAATAACAAAACATCCACCAATAGTTAAAATGGAAGCAGCCAACAGAAACTGACTTAGCATAATATTGTTTTAGGCAACTAATGATGTCCTTCTCATTTTCTATATAAAGGAGCCCAATCAAGAAACTACATATACATTTCCATCATGCAAACCCATCTTTTCCTGATTCTGTTTGCTTTCTTATTGAAAGCTGTCTCTGGTGCTTCCCTTCCATCCTCTCTTGAAACTGGGTAACTACTCCCTTTTTTTTTCCTCTTGGGTTTCAATTTTGAGCAACAAACCAAATGCTTTCATGACATTTTTTTTTGCATGATATATGCAGATATCATGCACGTACTTATGCTGCCCTAAAAATTCTGATTACTAGGGTTCCTGATCTTGATATTTTTTATCAGTTGTTTTTTCTTTTTTAACTTGCAAGCAGAGACGATTTGGAGATCTTGTTAAAAACAAAACTTATCAACACTATTGACGGTGTTAAATAGTGTTGACGTAACTTGAAACAAAA
The DNA here is from genome assembly GCA_947683625.1 of Mallotus nudiflorus. Taxonomy (NCBI): domain Eukaryota; kingdom Viridiplantae; phylum Streptophyta; class Magnoliopsida; order Malpighiales; family Euphorbiaceae; genus Mallotus; species Mallotus nudiflorus. The sequence goes on along the minus strand of CANTUR010000133.1, from coordinate 2,237,469 downwards.
CTATATAGATACTTAAACTAGCTGAAAAGTGTCTATAAGGTATACTTTTAGCAAGTTGATGAGGTGCCAAAATTGGCTAATTTGTAAATTAAGAAAATAAATTGACAAAACATGTCAAGTCTAATGTATGAAGTTTACAAGAAAGTAACTGATTTTGCATATCCTGTGTAGGTTTGTGGGTGCAGGCAATGATAAGAGCAAGGAAAAATTTAACTCTTATTTGGAATCAGTAGTGGATAAACGTAGATCGTCAAGTACTATTGTAACCAGTTTGCCTGGTTATGAAGGTTCCCTGCCGTTCACTCTTGAAACTGGGTAACTATTCCCTTTATTTAAGCAAGAACATATATGCATGTTGTCCTGAAAATTCTGTTTAAAAGACCCATTCTTAAAAAAATTCTGTGATAACTAAGTTTGCGCATCCTGTGTAGGTATGTGGGCGTAGGCAGTGATGAGAGCAAGCAGATATTTTATTATTTTGTGGAATCACAGGGCAATCCTTCAGAAGACCCAATCTTGTATTGGGTTGGTGGAGGTCCTGCTTTCTCTGGTCTCACAGCATTTTTCTATGCACATGGTAATTAGCTTTCAATAATCAATCCTAAAAAAAATTATCTAAATATATATATATATATATTAAAAATATTTTCCTTAATAATCAATATATGTGTAAAAAGATTATATTAATATTATTATTATGACAAATTTCATACATGAAATAGGACCTTTGAGCTTTGATTTGAGCTACCCATTTGATGGGTCCTTGCCAAAACTTATTGACAACAACAATACTTGGACAAAGGTGACATCACTTATACTTAATTACCCTTTCCATATTCTGTTAATAATTCTTTTTTTTTTGGCCAATTACTTATTAATAATAATAATATATGAAAAAATAATTTAAAAAATATTAAAATTTGTCACTTGATGGGTGGATTTTGTAGTTCATGAACATATTATATCTAGATGCTCCTGCTGGTACTGGATTTTCTTATTCAACTACCAATGAATACAGTACAAGTAATTTTAAGATGGCAGATGATCTCAACGACTTTATTCATAAGGTACATTATAAAGTACAATTTCTTTAATGTTACACTATTGAAATTGAATTAATTTTTTTATTATATAACTTAATATGAAGTAATATATTATTTCTAAATTTTGCAGTGGATTGAAACCCATGAACGTTTTAGTACCAACGAAATCTACATTTCTGGAGATGGATATGCTGGAAATCCTATTCCTATTGCTTTGAAGAGCATATTAGATAGTAAGTCATTCATTAACATTTATTTATATATAAAATTCTTAAGCTAATTATTAGCTTCTATGGCAGATAATACAGCTGGAGTGACACCATATGTTAACATGAAGGTACATGTTTTGTTTTGTTTTGTTTTGTTTTTTTTTTAAGGCTTAACACATTCTTAGTCATTTTAATTTATTATATTCTATCCATTTGTTTCATCAACTTATAAAATTTTTACATTGATATTTTAATTAATAGAAATTTTATCATATGTTTTTTTTTTTCATTTTTCCTTATCCATATTATTAAATTATTTCAATTTAAAAGATAAATATTTAAATTAGAAATTATTTTTTCGATATTCTATCCCCATTTGTCATATTTTTATATCCGTATCCATACAATTTAATATAATATAATTATTTTAATATCTCAACTTACTTAAAATACGACTTATCATTACTTATCAACTAATTTACAGGTTTAAATAGATTTGTTTCAACTAATAAAATTATACTTTTAAAAGTGCTAATATATATATATACTAAAAAAGTTAAAAAAATTAAATATCAAAATTTAACGGTTTATTTATTATGTCAAATTTTGAGCAGGGTTATGTGCTAATAGGCCCCGGAGCAAATTTCTCCACTGATTTCAATGGCAGATATCCTTATGCTAATAGATTGGGATTCATTCCGGATGACCTCTACCAGGTATTTTTATTTTTATTTTTATTTGTTGTTTTTTCATGTGCAATACATAAAATTAAAATATTTATAAAAATTTCGTCTATTTTAATTTTATTTATATTTATAACAATATGAATATCATAGTTTTTTTATGATAAATAATATGTATTATCAATAATAATTCATACAAATATGAATTATATTTTTAAAATTACTATAAATAATTAATATTAATATAAAATTATTTTATACAAATATTGACACATATTTATATTAGTAATAGAAAGAAGAATTATTATATGTGAAGATGTAAAAAACAATACTATAATATATGAAACTTATAGAAAATAATTTAAGATTATTTTATTTTTTCAATATATAGAAAATACACAATTTTTTTTTTCAAAAACATTTTACTCTTTTATATAGCTTTTTAATCTCCTTTAGTTATTTTCATGTGCATTATAGATAGTGTAAACTTATAGAAATTTGATTAATACTAACAAATTAAATTACAATTGGATAACACGTAATACATTAAAAATAAGAATTTCTGTAAACTATTTGCATATGATACCTTGTAATTATTTAGGTATTTTACCTATATTCAATAATAAATATAGTAAAAAAATATTTTTATTTTTTAAATTTATCTAATTTTTAAATTTAAAATTTTATAGTTTAAAGTTTAAATTTCAAAATATACAATAAAATATCTTTAATTTAAATGTTTCAAAAAATAAATTATGATACTTTTTGTTAATGTATAAAAATATCATTTTTCATCCAAAAAAAAGTTTTTCCTCTATTTATACAAGTTAATAAATTCATCTATTTATAATTTAGGGAAAAGTACAAAAAATCACCATATAGTTTCACAATTTTTCACTTTTAAATATGTGTTTCATTTTTTGACAATTTGAATCATCTATTTATCGCCGTTTGACTTTCAGTATATGAAGCTAACGCTGCCATATATTGAAAATTATCAAATACTGACAAACACATGATAAAAAATTATCAAAAAAATGAAGCACATAAAATTGTAAAATCTTGAAACCACATGGTCATTTTTAGTTAATTATTTTTAGTTAGGTGGTATATCATTTAACGGTGTTAACCTTATATATTGAAAATTTTCAAACGATGACAACAAACACAAGACCTAATTTATTAAAAAATGAAACATATACTTAAAAGTATAAAATCGTGAAATCATAAAGTGATTTACATACTTTCCCTTTAATTTATTCGCTTCTATATTTATATTTTTTTTTACTTTTTTTTTACACTATGTTAATTTACATAAATATGAAAATGATAAAAAGATCAAGACTTTTGTTAACCTTTTTTTTTTTTTTGGTTTTTGGTTTCCTCCCAAAGGTGGCCGACGAGACATGCGGTGGGAGCTTTTGGAGTCCCCCGGACGAACCCTGTAAAGAAGTCATGAAAAAAGTTAATGGGGTAAGTTGGATCATAATTAATTAACTTTTTTAGATTTAAGAGGGAAACTTTTATAATCTTAAAATTAAAATAATTGTATATTTTACCATTTAATTATTCAACTTTAATTAATTTATTCACTATATTCTAAATAAATTAAATTGATGGATTATATTCTAATTCAAAAAATTGAATTTTGCAGCTAATTGAGAACATAAACACAGCTTACATTTTAGATCTATCATGTGGTGGTGACTCACAACTACTACCTCCGGGTGTGCCAGATCCGGATTGTGATCCCTCTAACCGACTACGATGCCGGGTAAATCGAATTTTATTTATTTATTTTTTGTTTTAAAAAACTACATAATATAAATTAATTTAATTATAATTCATTCATATATTAGTGTTGATACATGAGTAGTAGAATTTTTTGGGGCAATGTACTAAATATATATAAATAAAAAATATTGATACGTAATATGTTTATTTTCGAGTATTTTCATGTGTTATATATGTATTTTTTTTTTAAATTTCAAAAAAGGAACATCTTGTATGGTTAAATATTTGTATATAACTAAAAAAAATATTATGTTAATTAAAAATTATACAAGATATTTGAAAATAACAAATATATGTATAAATTTTATTTTCTTTACATATATATATATATATATATATATATATATATATATATATATATATCACCCATGTACTTATCACTTTTTGTTAGTTTATCTTCTCAACTTATAGTTTTGTCATTTTGATATCTGAACTTAATTAAAATGTAATTTTGAAACTCTTGTTAGCACACTTGACATATAATAACGAATCAACATGTGTCACATCATAAGAATTTAATTGACAAATAATTATTAGTAGAGGTGTCAAATTGATAAAAAGTGACAAATATATGGGGTAATAGATGCATTATGTCATTATATTAGTGTAAACTAGTGTATTTTAGCCAATTTCAGATATTAAAATGGTAAAACTATAAGTTAAGGTGTCAAATTGAAAAAAAGTGATAAGTATAGGGAGTTATGTATGCATTATGCATATATATATATATATATATGACGTAGTTATATGTTTTCTACAAATTAATGACTTATTAATATATGGATTAATTATAATAATATTATTTTATTTTGAAAATTATTAATTTAGAGACTTAGTATAGTAGAAATGGAATGCTACAATTAATTTGTTTTAATTTTACTTATTATTTTTTATTTAGGGATGTGATTATAGGATATGTGAAGACTGGGCTAACTATGATGGTGTTCAGACAGCTCTTGGCGTTCGACCGGTATGTTAAAAAATTACTTTATCAAATTAATTAGATGCATTAATTACATATAAAATATAATAAACAATTTTTTTTGTACAGGGAACAAAACCGTATCCATGGAAACGATATAATGAAACACTTGACAAAATAAGTTTCGATAAAGATGACCTCAAGGATAAGAATGTAGTCCCTTTTCATCAGGAACTCAGTAAAGACAACCTCAATACTTTAATTTTCTGGTAAGTTAAGTGCTCAATTTTCTGGTAAATTAAATACCCACTTTTTTTTAAAAAAAAAAGAGCAAAATTTGAAAATTCATTCATCAAAGTTATATTTTTTTAGTATTTAGTAATTGATTATTTAATTGCAATGTTGTTTTTATTGACTTGTTTATTTTATGTTACAGTGGTGATCATGACATGGATATTCCATGCATTGCAACAGAACATTGGATAGATTACCTTGATTTGCCCTTAGAACAAGAATGGAGAGTGTGGTCTTATGATATTAATGAAACTTATGGGTATGCATCACATAATTACATTAATTAATAATTTAATTAACATAATTCTTCTAATTAACTTTTGCTTTAACTATTTTTCATTATGCAGATTTACAAAGAAGTTTAAAAATGGAGATTTCAGTTTAACATTTGCCACTGTGAAGGCAAGAATTTTGTTATTGTTTTGTTTTGTTATTGTTTTTTTTTTTTTTTTTTTAAAATCTTAAAATTTACATTAAAAATTGTAAAAGTTTTTAATTTATATATTTTTGATTAATTTTTTTGTACAGGGAGGAGGTCACTTCGTTCCATTTTATAGCCCCTTTGAGTCCTTCACGATGCTTTATAACTGGACAAAAGGTATTGACATATGAACGTGTATTAGTGGTCTCTTTGATGGGTAATGACAACAACTTAGAAATGTTGTCTCTTCTTATGTACTCCATTAATGCCCATCTATTGTATGTGGCTACTTTAATTACAATAAATAAATTTTAATAATTTTATTTTCTATGTTTTTATTTTTATTTTCAGATCGCCCCAGCTTTATTGATTAAAAGTAAAATTTATATGAGAAAAAAGATGAGCAAATATTATCGATATTATATCATTTTATTTTCGGTGATGAACATACATTAATATAAAATATATTTTATTCTCTTTGTGAAATAAAATTAATAAACCCTTTTCAATTTTTTGTTATATTACAAAAAATAATATCTATATGTCAAATAATGTATATTCAAATATACAAATTTCTTTGTTAATAAACTCATTATAAAAATACTATTAACACAAATCTCGTAAATGTATAGATCATGATAAATAGTAAATAATAAATAAAATATCATTTTCATGAGAATCAGTTTACTAACTACTAATTATCTATAAATTTCAATTTCCTTAGGTAACAATTTCATTTCAAATGGAGAGAATTAATCTAAACAAGTTAAAGTGAATAACCTAATGTAATTAACATGAATTCAATAAATGAAATTAACTAGAACTTGGAGTTATTTCACTAACTAAAACTTGAATTACGGAGTTAAATGTTCTATTACTTCACATATCATGGTTAAAGTTAAATTGTTCTACAATGCCTAGAGCAGTTTTCAAGGTCATTTAAACATATCAAACTTAATTATTGACTTATTTTTATGGTTTCTAGTTAGACAAAAGGTTCATCAAAATTCTTACAATTTATTTTTTTTCCAAGAAATTACTTTTTTTTTATGTTGAGTTATACTTAAATTTTATGAGATATAAACTAGCAATTTATTCAATATTTTTGATAATAAATATTCACTCATATACATGCATTCAATCAAGACTAAAATTAACTGCAAGAAAATTAAATCAACTCATAAAATTAACTGAATAATCAGTTTATTAATAAAGAAATAAAATTCCAACAAGTTTAAACTAGTTGAATAACAAAATTAGTTCGTGATGAAAATTTCTAGCACAAGAAGAAAAGAAAAACTCATTGAACGATGTGATCTTAATCTTCCATCTTCCTTGTGCTCTTCAATTGCACATTTAATCTCCTCGTATCACTCCAAAAAGAATTGAAAAGGAACCCCTTTTTCGCTAATCTCCACCCCTTTTATATCCACTTTAAATTACGGACACAGTAGTCATTTAAATTCGTCATAATTTCCAACTGAAATCAAATTCATCTGCAGCACCACAATGCCCTACAAACAGCGCTACAATGCTCTTCATTATGTTTGAATTCCACTTTTTATCGTCGCAGCGCTCTGGGGATAGTGCCTAGTTCTATTCATCCGGCCCCCTTTTGAATTGCAGCTATTCTGAACCTGCCAATATTATCAAAATGCCTCTACAATTATTAAAAGCATATATAAGTGGCGATATGATGAAAATAAGGATTCTAACTAAAATTTCACTAAATACTAATTTAATCATATTAGCATGTCACTAAAAATCTTAAATTAAACAACTAAAAACTAGGTTAAATTAGTGTCCATCAAATACATAAATAAAATTTATAAATTTAGAAAATTAAAATTATTTTTCCATAACCATAATCTGAAAGAGAAATAATTATAATCTAAATAATATAAAAATTAAATTATTTATAATTAACAATAAAAGAATAAAGGAAAGAATTTGTGTTATAAACATAGAAATCACAACAATTATACAACTTAACTATTAAAAATAATTAATTTTACTTTTTTACATATAAGTATTGTTTTTTTTAGTTTGAGAACCAATTTGGTCATTTTGTAAATTCAAAATTATTTGTTTTTATAGTAAATATTTATTTTATGACAATCAAGATAATACTTTTTGATAAAGCATTGCACATTCTCATATTTAATATTTAATATTTATTATTTTTATTAGTCATTTTAGAAATTTTCAATGCTCTTTAATGCACGTGATACCCATATCATTGTACAAGCACAGAACGTGAACCTAACAGCCTAAAAACTCATACGACCGCATTTATTTAATTCATATTTAATAAAAGATTATGAGGCTAGTCTTGTAAGGATAAAGATTATTATCAATCGAAGTTTAAATCCAATCAAGTTGGAACTATAAATCTTTATATAAACCCCTTATACTCTCTCATATTGATGGATTTTATATATTTTCTTACATACACATATACATAAATCTAATTTAAGCATTGAAGTGCTTGTGGGGAATGTTGTGTCTAAAATCTATAAATACACATATTGTGAATTATAGTACAAAATATATCATTCCCATGAGGATTGAATATTGAATATTAATATTTTTACTTATATTTCTAACTAGCAAAATATAAATCAAATAAAGTAATTAAGAAAATCAGAATATAAATCTAAACAACTGAATTTAAAAGAAAATCAAATGATAAAAAGATAGAGTTTAGGTTTAGTTTCACTATTCCAATCAGACTATGATCACTTAATTATTAAACACCTTGATTTTAGTTATCAAAAACTTATTGTGTTCAAAAATCACAAGCGCACACATCGTCAATTGTAGTACAAAAGATATCATTTTCATGAGAATTGAATATTGAATAATAATAATTCTACTTATGTTTCTAGCTAGCAAATCAATAAAGTAATTGAGAAAATCAAAATATAAATCTAAACAACTGAATTTAAAAGAAACTCGAATGATAAAAACATAAAACTTTGGTTTAGTTTCACTATTCCAATCAAATCATGAACACTTAATTATTAAACACTTTGATTTCAGTTAAGGATAATTGTTCTAAAATATCTAAAGACTCTCTCGAATTCAATTAAGTATGTTAGGATTAAAGTTTAACCTATTCCTGTGGTTAAAAAGTTAATTAAAACTCATTAAGTTCTCTAACAATTAGTTTACCACTGTAAAGCCTGTCTATTGTCATGAGCCCCTGAAGAGTTTGCCTACTCTTGTGGTTAAGTGGTCTGAGTCCTATGAGTCTTAAACTGATAAATTTCTTTAACTCTCGTTGGTTAATTTACCTATAAACATGCAATCAAATAGGCCTGAAATGATAATAAGATATTAAGCTCAATACATAAAATTAACTGAATATCAAATTAATAAACTTGTGTTTAATCACATCATAGAATAGTTACTCCTACCCTAAATAGCCAAACATGACTTTAAAAAGAATTACAAATATAAAATAAATAACAATATAATGAAAAAGAAGAAGAATAGATAAAACTTATTTGAGCGTGCTTCAATCTTCAATCCTTGTTGAGCTCTTCAATCCCCAAAATGGCTCTCTATAACTTAGAGCTAAAATTCTCTATTTATAGAGAAAATAATGCAAAATTCATCCAAGAACCAAAACAGTAATTTTTCTCCTTCAAAACCATCTATAATTACGAGAATAACTTCACAAAACAACTTTTTAATTATTGGATTAAATCCCGTACTCTTTAGGAAAACAAAATTCCATAAAAACATATAAAATGCATAAATTAACTAGGAAACTAAAAAGGAAATAAAACTAAGCTAATAAATTAAAATCCTAATAAAACACTAATTATAAATAATAAAATATAAAGAAATACTAATAAATTCTATGGAAATTAAATAGAAAAATAATGTAATAATTGACACTAACAAATTTCCTCACACTTATATCTTTGCTTGTCCTCAAGCAAACACATGAGAACACCTATCATCACAACGAATTTAGCACATTGACAAACTTTAACTTGTCCATCCCCCAAAATTTTTAGTTAATAAAACTTATAACTCAAAATTAAATTGATAACTCAAGATCAAAGACATAAACTTTACCAAGTGAAGAGCAAACTTAATCATTGACTTCTTCAAAATTTATAAGTTAACAATCAAGAAAAATAAAATCAAGTGATACTACCCACTTAACCCTTAGCACTCCTTAAATTCTAACACATAAAAGATTTCATTAGTAAATTTTTTTTCAAGTAAGTGCGTTTATGCTCCATCTTGCAAAATTTTTTTATTCTCTATCTATCTATCCAACCTTCCCAGTCTTAGTAATCTCCTGTCATTCTCGTACTATTAAGCTTGAATACTGCCAAATGTGTCCTTTGGATACTCTTACTCTATTTAGAGCATTGGAGTAGATTTGGAGCATATAATGATTAAATATTTTCTCCTTATTAAAAGAGAGTTTTTTTTTTCTTGATGAAGCTACCATTTCATATGCTAGACTCAAGGATCAACTAAGAATAAAAAATTGAGAATCACTTACAATCATTTTTCTCCACTATTAACTCACAAAATTCGATCACTCAAAAGCAAGTAAGCATTAGGTTCATTAAATTTTCAAAAGTATTTAACCACAAATTATCAACCTAACCTAAAAATCACAAACTAAGCATTAACAAAATATTATAAAATATGTACAAAAAAATCACATTCAATGTGCTCTGCTCATCATAAGGATAGGTTGCAAAAATTTTTAAATGTAAATGCTAACATGCAAAAGCAATATAATCCTAAAATTCTAACAAATAAAATTAAAACAACATAAAAGATAAAAGTATAAAAATAAAATCTAACTAAATGTGAAATATATATATAAATGTACCCCATCACACTTAAATTTCACATTGTCCTCAATGTGAAAGAACCAAACAAACACAAAGAACAAATATAAATAAATCAATAAATAAAATTAAAGGAATTAAAGTAAAAAAATAAAATAATGAAAACTAATACTCCCTTAGTGCGATGCTTCAAACTTCACCTTGTGGTGGTGGAAAGTTGATAAGTAGATAAAAATCAAGAGCTAAGAACATCACCTGACAAAAATAGAAGCAAAATAAAATAAATTAAATTAAAAAAAATATAAATAAACTAAACATAAATTCATAAAAATTAAGAGCAAATTATATAAAGCAAAAATAGAAATTGCATATAAATGTATAGATTGAAAAATTATACCCAAAATTTACGCAATCCTTAAATAAAATTGAATAATGCTCATTAATAATCAGGAAAATATTGCTTAATGTAACATAAAAAAAATTCTAAACTACCATTTAAATCCTTAAAAAAAATATTATGAGAGAAAAAAAAAGTGTTTATATGTGCACGTGTAAAATAAGAAGAAGAAGAAAGAAGAAGAAGTCAACATAAGAAAAGGAAAAAAAATTGGTGCCTAATGTTAATGGGCCAACAAAAAGAAAGAAAAAAAAGTCAATGTAAGAAAAGGAAAAAAAATTGGTGCCTAATGTTAATGGGCCAACAAGCCCATCTATATAATTTTTTTAAGGAAATGAATTTTAACATGACATGACCATGTTGTGAACCGTGCCAACCGTGTTGTCCATTGCCTAAATTTTGAAATTTTGTTCTCTTAACAACACGGTTGTGCTTAGGGTGTGTGGTAGGCTGCGCTTGCTACTGCCTAGAATCAAAAAAATTTTGTTTTGTGAGCATGGCCTTGCAACTGGATGTGTTTATTAAGAATTTCTTTTTTGTTTTCAAACTCCAAAAATAGGTCGTGTGACACAGCCATGTCGAGGTCGTGTGGCAAGCCATGCCAGATTTTTGGTCTTATGACACGGCCATGTCGTGGCCGTGTTGTAGGGCATGGTTCTGTGTAAAACTTCAAATTACTATCAATTTAGCACGGGTAGCACATGGCCATGTGCTAAACCGTGTTACTTTTTAGGCAAAATGGATGTTGGGACATGGTCATGTCATGGTCGTGTTGCCCGTTAGAAAAATAATTAGAATGATGCATACTTGATCATGGCCGTGCTTCTAGGTATGTGGTCTTTTTAAACTAGCATTCCTTAACCGTTTCATCTCCTTTCTTCATGCATGATGATCCTAAGTTAAAAATATTAAAAAACTAATATAAATAAGGTAGAAAAATAAAAGAAAAATAAGAATTGAGTAAGAAAATATTGGGTTGCCTCCTAATTAGTGCTAATTTAAAGTCATTAGCTTGACCCTAGTGTTGGATCTTCACTTAAGAAGGATTAATTAAAGAATAGTCCTCCCCCACTTGAGCTCGCTTACTTGATACTAAAAAAGAAGATGAATAATTCTTAAAATTTATATCCTTCACAACACTTTTAATTTGCCACTCTTTAGTATTTTTTCTCTAGAGGCCCCTTTTCTTTTTAACTTTCTTGCTTGCTTTCACCTTCTTAGTATCACAAATGGGCATGTTTTAAATGGCTCTTTAGGAACTTATGGAAGAAGGTCCTTACCTCAACTGCATCCAACCTAAAAAAAGAAGTTATTGATGAAGATTGATATGGTATTTTAAAGACATTAAACTCTATGTTTTCTTTTCCAATCTCAAGAATAATTTTTTCATGTTTGACATCAATAATTGCACTGGCGGTAGTAAGGAAAGGAATCCCTAAAATTATTAAGATTTAGTGGTCCTCTTCCATCTCCAAAATGATGAAATCTCTCGGCATATAGTAATCACCAACTTTAATGGGAACATCTTTTAAAATTCTATAAAGATAGATTATGGACCTATCTGCTAGTTGTAATGACACCATTATTGGTTATGGCTCATCAATGTTTAGGCATCTGAAAAAAAAGAGGCATTATGCTTACACTTGCACCTAACTCATATAAAGATCTACCTATAAACTCATTTCTAATAGTGCAAAGAGTAGTGATAGTCCCTGGATCTTTAAGCTTTTGTGGAAGCTTATTTTGAATGATTATGCTACACTCTTCATTAAAAGGAATGGTTTCATGATCTTCCTATTTTCTGTTGTTAGTAATGATGTCTTTAAGGAACTTTGCATATAAAGGCATCAAGGTAATGACATCTAAAATTGGAAAGTTCAATTAAAGTTGCTAAAATGCCTTTAAAAACTTCCTAAATTGCTTACATTGTTTGATCTTTTGTTGACTTTGAGGGAAGGGTAGTGGTGGAGTGATAGTTTTAGGCACCACTTCTTTCTTTAATTCCTTTTCTTCAATTTATTCCTTAGTCTATTTTTCTTATTTTTGAATATCCTTTGTAACCTCTTATTCTTCCTTTTTGATTGCCACCTCAAATAGTTGCTTTCCACTTCGAAGCATTATTGCATTCACATGCTCTCTTAGGTTCTTGGATTGACTAGGAAGTTTACCCGTTGTCAAAAATTAAAGGCACTAACTTATGAAGCAATTTGATTCTCCAACATCTTTCCATGTGAAAAAAATTGACTAATTTGATATGCTTAGGATGCAAATAGAGATGTAACTTGAGATGTTAGATTCATGATAGCCTCTTTTTTCTCCTTTTGATCCTTACGGAGTTTTTTTTAATCATGTCTTCAAGATTAAGATTGTTCTTATGTCATGGATGGAAAGTGTTCATTTATTGAAAACTAGGTGGGGGCTGCTTGAATCTTTAGTTGGCGTCTTGCATCTCTAATTAATTAGTGATATATAATTTGTAAATATACAGAATCGCATAAGTAGTAATTAAATATCGATTCCATAGAGATTGCAAATTGAGTATTATAATACTAATTGTGCTTTATTTATTTAAACAACAAAAAATGGTGTTTTACAATTAACTAAAATTAAATAAAAGAAATATGAATTAATTAACAATTAATATAAAGATTATCAGTTCAACCATGTCTTAAGATTAATTAGTGCCTAATCTATACCCAACCTTAATCTAATTTAAAGGCATCTAAGGAATCTAAGGTTTTCCTCTCAGACAAACCCACAATTAACCAAGTAGATTAGCATTTTAGATTTATAGCTTTTACTCACTAAGTGTTGTTTAACCCAGTTTAAAGCTCCAGCCCTTAATTAATATTAGTTACTTTAATATTTCTCAACTAAGAAAGCATCTAATAGGTTATTGTTTATATCCAATGGAACCTATCTCTCAATCAAGTTTCATTGTGTATATTCAATTAAAGGGTGATCAATCTTATGAAGACATTAAGTTCAATAACAACCAAGGGATTTAGATTAATGGCTTAAGTTTACTTGCAATATTTACATGGTTTAATCGAAATAAGAACCTTAACAAAGAACTTAGCTACTCATATTAATAACCAGAGATAAAGAATGAGAATAAAAGAAACTAAATATCATTATTAATCCAAAATAAAAATGAACAATAGAAAATGTTTAGAAGAAACCCCCTTTTGCAATAAAAGGCTTATTGTTCTTCAAGCCTTATGCTCCATATCTAAAACCAATATGAATAAGCATAAGACTTTATTTTCTACCAAAAAAAATGATAAAAAGAAAAATGGAATGTAAAAGTAGAAAAATGACATAATATTTTATTTTAGAGGCTACACACATATAAAACCCTAGCTCCAACCTCTTGATCTGTTTCCTTTCAAATCTCCAAAAAATCCCTTAAAATTAGCTCTTTAAATTCAAAATTCAAAATGCTATCAGTAAGGCACATGGCCATGCGTGTTGAGGCGCACGACCGATTCTTCTCCTTAATTTGTGGAAATTGACCTTTAATGCTCCTTTGCATGCTCTTTTGATTCTTCTAGAATGTTCATGAGCCCTATGCATATTTCCTTTATTGTTCTTTGACACCTACATGCATAAAAAATAACCAAAAATACTAAAAGTAAACATAAACACAAATCATGCACACATTTATGCAAACTAAAAAAAAACTCAAGAAAAGAAACACAAATGCAACTGAAATGACATATAATCTTAACACATTGAGTGCTCAAAATAATGCATTTTTCACACTCATCAAATCCCCCACACTTGAATGTTTGCTTGTCCTCAAGTAAAGCTCGAATACATCCTATTCACCTAAAGAATCTTGCTCATTAACTAGATTTAACTTGACTAACTACCTCAATCTTCCTTTAATAAATTGCTTAAAAACTAAAATTAAAACAATAATCTGAGGTAAGAATGCATTATTACCGTATGAATAGCATACTTTTCTTTTGAAATCATGAAAGTAAATACTTGACACTTAAGAAAAATAAAAGCAAGTAGGAATCATTCTAAAACTTAAGAAGTTAAAAATTTAGCACATATAAGGTTTTAAAACTTTTATTCAATCAAGGTATTCCTAATCTTAGTATCCTTTACTATTCCTACACTAATCAATGTGGATCCAAAAAGGATCTTATGAATACTCTTACTCTAAAAAGAGCATTAGAGTAGAAGGAGCATTTAAAGATATTCTTTTTAAATTCAGCCCCTAATGAGTGCATTTTATCTCCATTTCATGGTTTTTTAGAAGAAAATAAAACAAAATACATGAGAATTTAACCACATTAAGGTTAGACTCAAATTCCTACTTACAAACATTTTTCTTAAACATCAAGCACTTAAATTAATTTATTTAATAGAAAAGTAAGCATTAAGTTCATTAAAGTGTAAAAATTCCTAACCACAAATTACTCTCCTAATTTACAAAGTCCAAACAAATCATTAAAGGAAGATTAAAGCATTTCTTCAAGAAAACTAAACTTTAATGAATGAGACTCTACATGTGAATAGGTTGCAATAATCTAAGTGTGAGAGTAATGTATGAACAACAAAAAAATCAAACCAAAACAGGCATAACTCTTAAAGTAAAACAAACACACAAACATGAAAATAAAACAAAAATAAACAAAAACTAAGGAACAATGTAGTTCCCTCATTCTGCTACACTTGGTGAAGAGGTTAAAAGAGTGACAATAATAGCTTTTGCTACCTCATTAATCATCTTATACCTTTTACTTTAAGAGAGTATGCAAAAGATTTCATTAATTTGGGCTTGAACCTTTCAATTTTTGATTCACAATGCCTCTCAATTTTGTCTATATTATTAGACAAATCCATGATCATGTTCCTAATTCTATTGTCAAAGATGTCCATTAGCTCCTTAATCTTTTTTATGATCCCTCTACTCCAACCTTCAGTGTTCCCTCTCTTCCTTGTTTGGCTCTCACTTTCATCAGTTTCTTCCTTCATTGAGTTAGGAGGCAAAGGGACTTTACTATGTTGCATTGCTGCTTGACATAATAAATAGCATCTCCTTGAAGTGACATCATGAAACTCATTAACTCTATGATGATTTCAACCTAAGCAAGGTAGTCTTCATTTAGGGATTTAACTTCTAGTGGCTCTAATTGATGTTTGGCAAATTCAATGCTTTCTTAGGCTACACAACATGCCATAAAAAATACAAAACAAAGTATGTACTACATACTTTTGTGTTAGTCTTTAAGCATCATAACACAAATAACTCATCAGTAGAAACCATAGTGCTATCTTTTCTTTCAAAGATTGTGTGTGAAATGAATTTATGCATGATTAAATATGATTGATCTTGGATCAAACCACTAATCATTGCTTGACCCTCACAAACTCTATCACCTCCAATGATTTCATACCAAAAAATACTCATATTATAATCCAATGGACATTAACAAACACCTTGTTTAGGAAAACCAAAGATATCATACATGATTTCATAATCAAAATAGTACTTTTTCCTAAACAACTTATGTGAAAAGGCCCTTTGATTTACATCTAGAATCTTAAATGTAATATAAAATTCTATAGTTAGCTCAAAGAATACATCATATTGAGCTGCAACCAATTTAGACCACCCTAATTTATTGGAAAAAAAAAATCTATGGTTCCCTTAATCCCTATGTTCAAAAGTACCTCATCATTAAAGTATTTTGGCTTGTTGAAGTTTCTTTTGACTAAGGAGAAAAATCTCTTACCTTCTCTTCAAAATAAATGGTGAAGAAAGCTTCATAATCATTCCTTATATCTTTGAACTTACCCTTGCCATCACTAAGCCTCATTCCTTGATATAGAGTTTTTGTTCTAGCCATCACAACAATGTTAGCACTTGATTAAATAAAGCAACACAAAAGAATGAAAATAACAAGAACAAAAAGAAAAGAAAAGAAAAGAAAAGAAAAGAAAAGAAAAGAAAAGAAAAGAAAAGAAAAGAAAAGAAGGGTTTAAATAAGAAAAAGAGGCATGGGATACAAGAAATTCTATTCCTAAAAAAAAAATAAAAGAAATAAATTTAAAGTTTGTAAAAAAAAAAAAGAGAAATAAAAAATAAAATCATCAAGTCAAAATTTCCTTAATCAAATAAGAATTAGGAATTAAAAAGGAAGTCAAGCTCATCTAAAATCCTAATTTAACAAGGAAACTCAAGTCAAGAATAAAATACAATAAAAAATAAAAAATTAATAATCAAATTAAAATAGGAAACCAAATAAAAAATTAAGTAAAAAATTAACAAACAAATAGAAAATATTAAAATTTGAAAAAGTTTAATTTCTCCTCCATACTTAAAATGTGCAATGTCCTCATTGTAAGTGCTCTTGATATATTTAGAATAGGAAAAATTCGTGCTGCCTTGGTCATCAAGGCGCATGGTTGTGTGACCTGCTCTGATGGAATTTTGACACCGCAAGGCGTTTGACTATGCACACAAATGCATATGGCCATGCACACAAATGCATATGGCCGTGCCACTTGATTATGAAAATCACACTTGTTGGCACTACACGAACTTGTAATGATGCTTTTCACACCTTAATTCAACCTATTTTCATCATATTTCATTGGACAAGCGTTATAAATTCATTGTAATAATGTAAGATAGAAATTAACTTAAAACAAAAATAACTAACATTAACAAAATAAAAATATCGAAACAACTTAAAAAAAAAACAAACTGGAATAACTTAAACAAAACACAATAAAACATAACAAAACATAAACTTAAGAAAACATTGTTCCATAAAACAAAAAAATAAAAAAAAACTTAAAATAAACATTGTTCAAACTAGAACCAAATAACTTTAAAAATAAAGGCTTTATTCTTCACCTTCTTCCTCGGATTAGGATTCTTCTTCTTCTATCTCAACATCATATGGGAAGGGAGGTGGAACAAAATTCTGTGAGTTGAAATAGGCATTAGGGTTGTGGTTGATCATGCTCAATGTGCAGTTCATTTTCCTTGAAGTGAGAACTATTCTTTCAACCTTTGAATTCAGCTCTCTCACATTTGAGTCTATGACTCCAACTTGTAGCTCTAAGTTATCTAGCCTCTCCATAACATCATTGAGAGTAGCATCTTGGTCTTCCTTCTCCTCCTTTTCTTATGGTGCTTCCAAAGGTGCGGGTAGGAAAGCTTTTCTTGTACGATTAACTCTAATTAAACCTATAGCTTCCATCATGCTAATATCAATGAAATAAAGACCCTTTATCTTCTCAAATGGCACATTTTCAATGTCAATTCCTAGGTATTTAGCTATGGCAGTTAATAGTCCCCTTACTTTGATAGCCCCAGTTACTTTTGAAGTAATATCTTTTAATTTCCCAGCTAAAACATGACACACATCAAGCTTTCTATCATTAACCATGCAATACAACATGTTAAGCTCAATGGTGGTTACTGTAAAATCCCCTTCTTTCCTTAGAAATAAGGAATAGGCCATGAGCCTATACAAATATTTCAATGTGGGTGATCAAATTTGAGATTCTTTTATCGACCTAGCCTCATAGAAAGCTCCTCTCTCCCTAGTTATTTCTCTTTAAAACTCATTCCTATCATATGCAATATTAGCATCTTGGTTCTTGGGAAAATGAAAAACATCATTAAGTGAAAAAAATCCTAAAGTGTGATCTTTATTCCACAAACAAAAAGTGAGTATGAGAGTGTGTTCATTAAAACTAAATGAAGAGAGAAACTCACAAGTATGTGTAGCATAAGAGGGATTTTGCATCATAACAAATTCATTCCATCCCATCCTATTAATATATAAATTAAACTCATCTGGCAACCTAATTTCAGTCAAAGAGGTAGCATTCACATACCTATTAGGCACAATCTTTCTACCTATCATTTGCTCAAACTTATTCCTATGCCCATCATGCCTAAATTAGATTTTATTAGGGAAGGGTTTTACTATTCTTTCCTCACTAGCACCACCCAGATTATTAGAGTTGCCACCAAGCATTGTTCTCTTTAGAGGAAGAGTGGACTTCTTCTTAGCAATACTCTTTCTTCTTTGGTCTCTTTCCATGGTGGTATAAGGAAGATGAAGTGTAAAAGATGGAAGATTAAGAGAATGTGATTAGAGAGGATGATGTGAATAATGAATGAATGTGAAGAAGGAAGTGGGGAGATGGGTGCTTAAATAGAAGAGGTGGAATAGTGGGGAATTATGAAAAGTTATAGGAATTTGAAACAATAGTTAAGGGTTAGGTTTTCTATGGTTTAGGAAGTAGGAAAATTTTCATGTAAAATAAAATTTTATGACTTTTTAAGAGTGGGACAGTAGTAGGCATACGGCCATGCACATCGGGGCTCACTGTTGTATGACCTATATAACCAAAAATTAGTTTCGTAAGGCATATAGACGTGCGTGTATGACTTGTACAACAAAAAATTGGTGTCATAAAGAGCATGACCATGCATAAAAGTTCACATGGCCGTGCAACCTATATATGTAAAATTATGATGCTGTAAGATGCACGACCATGCACAAAATGCACATGGCCATGCAACCTATACAAGCATTTTTCTTATTTAAAAAATGCTTCTCATAGCATTTTTCATAATATATTCAAACAATGCATCACAATCATGACTTGTACATTACACCAAACAACATTCCACATAAATTAAACTTATAAAACCTCTTCTAGAGCTCCTCCTTTCCTTCAGTTCTTGAAATAAAAAGGAAATGAACATCAAAACTAAAATAAATTTACAAAAAAACATAAAAAAAATTATTAAAATAAAATAAAATAAAAATAATCTTGGTTAAACCCCTAAGAAAAACTCTTTTAAAGGTCCATGAGCTAGACCACCATATTTATCACTTAGTTGGCTCCTTCAAGTATGCAACTTGATGGAAATCCTTAATTGTGCCTCCATGGTACAACTTCAGTCTTTAACCATTCAATTTGAATGTTTCTCCTCTTATGTTGCATAACTCCATAGCTTTATGAGGATCTGAATGAGTCACTATAAATGGTCTTGAGCATCTACTCTTTAACTTTGTTGGAAATAACTTGAGCCTTGAATTAAAAAGCAACACTTGATCACCTTCCTTGAATTTCTTTTCTCTTGCTCTTGCATCTTGCCACCTTTTATGTGTTCCTTGTAAATCCTTAAATTCTCATAGGCAACTTCTCTAATCTCTTCAAGCTCACTCAATTGTAACATTCTCTTTTCAGCTTCCCTTTTAAAATCAAAATTCAAGGCCTTAACAACCCAATAAACCTTCTGCTCAAGTTCAACAAGAAGATGACATGCTTTGCCATAAACCATCCTAAAAGGAGACATTCCAATAGGTGTTTTATAAGCTATTCTATATGCCCACAAACCATCATTAAGCTTCCTTGCCTATTCTTTTCTTGACTTGCTCACTATTCTTTCCAAAATTTTCTTTAACTCCTTATTGCTTACCTCAACTTGTCCACTTGTTTGAGGGTGATAAGGTGTAGCTACTTTGTGCTTTAGTCCATATCTGGCCAAGAGCGTTTCCATGTTTTTATTGTAAAAATGTGTTCCCCTATCACTTATGATTATTTGAGCCATACCAAATTAAGAGAAAAACTTCTTTAAGAACTTACAAACAACCCTTGCATCATTTGTTGAGCATGCTTGAGCTTTTACCCATTTGGAAACATAGTCCACACAAAAAAGAATGTACTTATTATCCTTTGACAAAGGAAATGGCCCTATGAAGTCAATGCCCTATATATCAAATATTTATACCTTTAAAATTCTAGATTGAAGCATTTCATCCTTTTTTGAAATGTTGCCATTTCTTTGACATGCATCTCAGTAAATCACAAAGTCTCTTGCATCTTGAAAGAGTGTAGGCCAATAGAACCCTACTTTAAGAACCGTAGCAGTTGTTCTTTATGGTCTAAAATGTCCACCATTGACCGTTCTATAACAATGTTACAAGACTGACCAAACTTTTTCATTTTCTACACATCTTTTCACTATACCATCACTGCACAATTTCCATAAAAATGGTTCATCCCAAATGTAAAATTTGGAATCATGAATTAGCTTCTTATTTTATTAAGGAGTGAACTCTTCTGGCATTTCTCCATTTGACAGAAAATTTGCTATGTCAGCAAACTAATGGGCACCCATGATCTCTATACCCAAAAGCATCTTATCTAGAAATAATTCCTTGATAGGCTCTTAACTATCTTTTTCCTCTTAATCTGCATCTAGCCTTGAAAGATGTTAGCTACTACATTTTTAGATCCCTTCTTGTCTCTAATCTTAATGTCAAACTTTTGCAACAAAAGCACCCATCTAATGAGCCTTGGTTTGGGATTTTTCTTATTCATTAGGTACTTCAATGCTGCTTGATCTGTGTACACAACCACCTTAGATAAAAAAAGGTAAGATATGAACTTGTCAAAAAAAAATGACTATCAACATCTCCTTATATATAGTAGCATAATTTAGCTATATATTAGTCAATGTCTGACTTGTATAGTAGATCATATGTAGTTTATTCTCCTTCTTTGACAAAGCATAGCTCCTATTGTGTGATCACTCACATCGGACGTTAACTCAAATGGTAAACTCCAATTTGGTGCTATAACTATAGGAATTGAAATAAGGGCTTCCTTTAACTTGTCAAAAGCTAATTTACAATCATTAGTAAAATCAAAAGGTGAATCTTTCTCGACTAACTTACAAAGAGGTTTAGATATTTTTGAAAAATCTTTGATGAACTACCTATAGAAGCCTACATGGCCAAGAAAACTCCTAAATCTTTTCACATTTGTGGGGTACTATATTTTCTTGGTTGTCTCTACCTTTGCTTTATCAACTTTAATGCCTTGGGCTGAAATTTTATGTCCAAGAATAATTCTTTCATCTACCATTAAATGACATTTTTCCCAATTAAGCACTAAGTTTGTTTCTTCACAACGTGCAAGAACTTACTCTAAGTTATTTAAACATCCCTCAAATGAGTTTCCATAGGCTAAAAAATCATCCATGATCTCCTATGCTAAATCTATAAATATTGCCATTATACATCTCTAGAATATCGCATAAGCATTACATAATCCAAATGGAATCCTTCTATATGCAATTGTGTCATAAGGACATGTAAAAATGGTTTTCTTTTAATCTTCTAGAGCTATTGTAATATGATTATACCCTAAGTACCCATCCAAAAAATAAAAAAAAGCATATCCTACTATCCACTCTAACATTTGATCAATGAAAGGTAATGGGGAGTGGTCTTTTCTTGTGGATGCATCCAACTTTCTGTAATCTATGCACACCCTCCATCCACTCATAAATCTTGTAGGAATCAACTCCCCTTCTTCATTTTTCATTATGGTTATTCCACCTTCTTTGGTACACATTGAATTGGCCTCACCAATGAACTGTATGAGACAGGATAGATGACCCTTGCATTAAGAAGCTTGACTACTTCTTTCTTTACCACTTTTTGCATGTTTGGGTTGAGCCTTCTCTGCCTTTCAATGGTTGGCTCGTGTCTTTCCTCTATCAATATCTTGTGCATGCAATAAGATGGATTTGCACCCCTAATATCAGAAATTTTCCAACCAATTACTTTTACTCTCCTTTTTAGAACGTTCTCTAGCAAATCCTCCTGATCTTTATTAAGTTTAGAGGATATAATCATAGGTAGTGTTTGATCTTCTCTTAGAAAAGTGTACCTCAAATATTGGGGTAAAGGTTTGAAGTCTAATTTTGGTGTTTTTATGGTTGAGGGTGGTGTGGCTTCAGTGTTTGGTAATTTCATGTGTGGTATATCGGATTGGTGTTTGAGGTGTACTTCATCTTAAGAAGATTATGCCTAAAAAAACTTCTCAATATTCTCAATTTTTAGAGACTTTGCAAACCTTCTTCATTGGACTTCACTCACACATTCATCAATAACATCAACTCTTATGCAAAAATCTTTATCATAGGGGTATTTAATGTTTTAGTAAACATTAAACCTACAGATTTCATCCCTCACTCTCAATGTGAGAGTTCCATCATAAACATTAATGATTGCTCTTACAGTGTAAAGAAAAGGCATACCAAGGATTAATAAGACCTCCTCATCCTCTTTAAATTCAAGGAGTATAAAATCAACTATAAAAATAAATTTTCCAACCCTTATTAGCACATCTTCCACTATGCCTTTTGGCTCCTTCACTATCCTATCTACAACCTGCAATCGGATGTTTGTGGGTTTTGCTTCTCTTAGCCCTAATTTCATATAAACAGACAAATGCATAAGATTAATCAAAGCTCCTAAATCACATAAAGCTCTTTGAAAATTTAATTTTTTAAAAGAACATGGAATAGTGAGACTCCTTAGATGCTTCCTTTTTAAAGGAAGTGTATTTGAGATGATTGGACCACACTCCTTTATGAGTGTAACTGTCTTATACTCCTACAACTTCTTTTGTTGGAAAAAAGCTCTTTTAGAAACTTAGCATATTTTGGCATATGAGAAAGACACTCTACAAGAGCATCTTGATGTAGAGTGCCTTGAACCTCTCCAAAAATTTTGCAAACTACTAGTCATGCTCTTATTTCTTTAACCTTTGAGGATATGAGATTGGAGGTTTATATGACTTCACTAGTAATAGAGTTGATTTCTCCTCATTTTTATCCTCGACTTCTTGTTCTTTTTCCACTTGCACTTTAACTCACTCATCTTCTTATTCCTTCTCTTTTTCCTTCTTCTTTTCTTTCTTATACTCCACAATTGCTTTTGGGGTTTGAATCTTAATTCCGCTTCTCAAGGTAATAGCTTTTAACTGCTCTTTGGATTTTTTTAGTGTTTCTTGGCACTGAACCTTGATTTTTCATTGACAAAGAGTTTGCCAATTGCCCCATTTGCACCTCTAAATTATGGATAGAGGAAGAATGATTCTTAAATATGACTTGAAAGCATTAGTACATTTGCTTAAATCTACCCTCCAACCTCTTTGTGGCCTCATCCTGTTGGCTTATTTTTGTAGTCATCAAATCCTTGAACTTCTCTAACTTGCTCTAAAAAGAAGTCCCTAATGATGAATCTTTGGCATGCTAAAAATTAGGTTAGTGATGTTGTGTATTTTGTCCTCTAAAACTTGGTGGTGCTTGTGGCCTCCACTGGTTGTTTTCTTGATTCTTCTAGGAGAAATTATGATGATTTATCCAACTAGGATTATAGGTGATTCCAAGCACTTGGTTCTATTTCCCCATGAAGTTGTTAACATAAACATTTTCCATCAATAGTCTTTACATCATTTGACACTCAATAGTTGGATGACCACCCTAACACAATTCATAAGAAGAAGACAAGTTAGAAATTGAATTAACGCTCAGCTTGTCCATCGTCTTGGACAGAGCATCCATCTTTGCATTCAACATGGTCAAACTATCAAATTTAATTAATCCCCCTCTCTTTGGAATAGCCCTCTTATTAGACCGTAGGCTTTGTGTGTTAGCCATTTCTTTAAAAAGCTCCAAAGCATCCTCAGGTATGTTTGATATAATAGTTCCTCCAGCAGATGCATTTATATTTACTCTGACTGTTGGATTTACTACTTTATAGAAAGACTACACCACATTCAATGAAGGAATCAACTATGGTGGACATCATCTCTGAAGATCCTTGAATCTGTCCTAACAATCATAGAAGCTTTCATCTTCTCTTTGATTTCATTTCTAATTTTGAGTACTTTAGCTGGTGGGAAGTAGTTATTGAAGAAAGCCATATAAAGCTCTTGCCATGTGTTTATGGAGTTGGGTGGCAAGCTTATAAACCCTCTTATGGCCTTATCCATTAAAGAAAATGGAAAAAGGATAAGCCAAATTGCTTTAGGCTATACTTCATTGATCTTAAAGGTTGAGCAATATTCCAAAAATTGGGTCATGTGACTGATTGGATACCCATATGGTAATCCATTAAATTATGAGTTTAGATCATTCAGATCACCACTAATTTGATTTGAAAGTCATTTATTGCTACTGTTGACCTTATAATTAGTGTCTAATCACCTTGGACATTAGGATTTATAAAATCCAACATAGTTCTTTTGCCATTCTACCCATTTTGTCCATTTTGTGCTACTCGCTTAGTTGGGGGTAGGTCTCTTTCCTCTTATCCTTTATTCATTCTAATACTATTGTATCTCCTCCTTATATGAATTGTCCTTTTAAGCTCTAATTCAAGTGGTATTAACTGGGCTCTTTGTTTGCTTGCACCACAACTACTCAAATCCCTAAAACCATACAAACAATCACTAAAAGAAAGTCTAAATCAAACAACACAAAATTCTCAACAATATTAATTTTGATAATCCTTAACAAGGGCACCAAAAAACTTAATGCATAATCTGTAAGTATACAAAGTTGTACAAATAGTAATTAAATATCAATCCCACAAAGATTGCAAATTGAGTATTGTAATACTAATTGTGCTTTATTTGTTTAAATAGCAAAAAATGGTGTTTTAAAATTAACTTAAATTAAATAAAAGAAATATGAATTAATTAATAATCAATTTAAAGAGCTAGGGTTATTATTATCAATTCAACTATCTCTTAAAATCAATTGGTACCTAAGCCATACCTAACCTTAATCCAATTTGAAGGCAAATAAGGATTCGTAGGCTTTCCTCTTAGACAAACCCATAGTTAACTAAGTAAATTAACTATTTATAGCTCTAACTTACTAAGTGCTATTTAACCTAGTTTAAAGCTCCAACCCTTAATTAATATTAGTTGCTTTAATGTTTCTTAACTAAGAAAGCATTTAATAGGTTATTGTTTATATCCAATGGAACTTATCTCCTAATCAAGTTTCATTGTGTATATTAAATCAAAGGGTGATCAATCCTATGAAGACATTAAGTTCAACAAAAATCAAGGGATTTAGATTAATGACTTAGTGAAAGAGTCTTAGTGGGGGGGGGGGGAGTTAAATAGGACTTTCGAACAAAAATTGGAAATTAAAAGAATTATTTTCAAGAATTGAATGAAAGTTGAGAAGAAAGGGTAAAGAACACAAAGATTTAAGGAGTTTGGATTTAATAATAATCCTACATCTCCACCTAACTTATCCTCAAATTAGAACTTTCAATCACCCATAATCTTATTCATAAGATTGAGATTACACAAGAGTTTTATGGCTCACTCTGACAACCTTATTACTTGAGTTTTCAAGGCTCACTCAAAAACCAAATCCTAATTGTTTCAATGGACAACACTTAAACCAATTCCTTTAGAAATAAATCTCACCTCCCTTATAATCTATCCTAAGATTTAAGATGAAGAGAAATTCTATTTCTAACACACAACCAACTCTCACAAGAGTTATACAAATACAAAAAATGTTTAAAAAATACTTTGAGAGCTTTAATTGAATGCTTTGAATGTATAAAATGAATGAGCAAGTTTCTCAACCTCAAAACAATCTTCAGAGGTCTTATTTATAGTTAAGCAATCCAATTATAGCTGTTGGAAGCAATGATTTCATTCCTATTATTGTCCAAGTTTATTTAAATGAAAATTTAGACTTTTGACCTACATTTTATCAAATCCCGGTCGGGATATCCTCAGTCCTAATAGGGACTAGTCTCAAATAACCATTTTAAGCCGTTACATTTGAAATCCTACCTTGATCCTTATCGCGATGGTCATGTCCTGATCAGGACTACCTTGTCATGAGCAATGTCCTAATCAGGGCATGCACTTAGGATGGGTACCACCATTTTTGAGAAATTATGCTACTTTGTTCTTAATCAGGACTTCACCTAAAATTACAATTTTTTGTGTAATTTAGTCCTTATAATGAGTCCAGTCGACATAATATCATTTTTCTTTGATATTTCATTATTATTTTGACTTCCAAATTTTTCCTTACTTATACACTTAAAGTGAACACATTAGTTTCTTAAAATTAAGTTTGTTAAGATCAAAATACGATTGCTTAACTAGATAAGGTCAACAATCTCCCCCTTTTTGATTTTCACAAACTTATTTTCAGTTGATAAAAAAAATAATATAAAGTGTGTGAACAATTTATGATAATAATGAATATGTAAGATGAGACAAATGATCATATAGAGCTTAGCTAGTCAATACATGATGTGGCACTTAACATATTACAACCATAAGCAATAAGCATAAATATCATAATGTTTTGTCTTCCCCTTTGTTAAATAATAAATTAAACAAAAGACCATAAACCAAAATAATGAAATAGCAAAGATATATAAAATCTTTATGAAATAGATGTGTCATTAAAAAAAATTGATATTAAGGACACATCATATATCATTTATATAAACACATCTTTTGCACAAGGTTAATTTAAAAGAAATTAACAAGTATACATGCAAACTTAATTAAAGATCAAAATAATTCCTAAGAAAATAGATATTTACATTCAGAATTTATTTCATAAAAGTATTTTGCATGTATATTGAAAATTTTTAATATACCAATTGAATATTTTAATATTAAAATATTTAATTTGAATAACTCAATTATTTAAATATTTCTCCCCCCATGTCAAAATAAAAAAGAATCATCTCAAATAAATACATATAATTTTAAAAGGAAAATGTCATTAAAGGAAATACAGTTAAAGATAAAATACCAAAAATAAACTAAACATAAACTAGGATAGAATAAGCCTAAAAAGAAAATGAATAACTATAGGCTCATATGCTGAAAATAAACCAAACATAAACTAAAAGTAAAAAAAATGAAAAATTACAAAAGTAGTATATCCTTGAGGAGGGAAAGGAGGAGGAGGATAGGTGCATGTGTATCCTTGTTGCTCATAGATGTGACGAACATCATATTAAAGATGAGCAATGTTTGCATCAACTTGATTGAAGCGTATATTGAAGTTTGTCTCAACTTCATTAAAATGTGTGTTGAAGTTGGTTTCCATAAGGGACATGCACTAAAAAATTTGGCCAACCCATAATGGTTCATCCTGTTGAGCTTGAGCACTTAAGGTTCCTTCACTCCTTGTTATCTTTATTGAAGGAGCAACTTGAGGTTAAGGAGCTTGTTTTTCTTATTCTTTTTGACGCTCTTGCTCTTTTAACTCTTGAAACATAGCTTCGATGTTCTCACTAGCTCCAAAATCATGTTTCCAAACCCAAACACTATTGATAGAAGTGAATTGTTTAGAGTTTTGAATGAAGGTGGTATAAAGAAACAAAGGTTTTGTAGAGGGTAGAGAATCAAGATTAACATTGAAGAATTGAGCTAATTTTGTAACAATCCCACCAGTACAATAAGCTCTAGTTTGACTATCACTAATTAGCCAAATTCTCCATTGTAAAATTCTTCCTAAAGCAATACTCTCATTGTTATAAAGACAATATAGAATAAAGAGGTCATCAAGAGAGATTGCTTCATTAGAGAGAGCTTTACCATTAATAGAATAAGTGAGAAAATGATGAACATACCAAAGTGCTTTGGATTTGATGAAAAAGGCTTTGGTGTGTCTGACAGAGAATTAAGGTGCATTGGGAACATTGATATGATCCCAATAGGAGGAGGCAATCCAATGAAGGTCAACTTGAATGTATCCCTTTGAAAAGAGTGTCAAACTCTTGATGAGTCATAAAGCGATCTCTCCCTCCTAATTTAAATCTCATAGAGAAATAAGGGTTATCATCATCAAATTTTATAAAGTGAAGCATAAAAGATGAGAGAAATTCAATGATGAGGGTAGGATAAGAAGGAAAAGGATAAAAAGAAAAATAAAAAAATCCCACCTTTAAGGAGAAGTTCTTTAACTTCATCAAAGCAACTAATGGCCTTAAGAGTGTCTTTATGCATGTAACATGAGGGGATGAAGGCCCTTTTTTGAAAAAGAGAAATTCTCTTCTTAATTTCTTAAGAGGAATATTAAAAAGGAGAGTGAGTTCTCTTGGGTTTATCCTTCTTTGAAAGAGGAGGGGCTTGAGAAGATGAAGGGGTTTTGCTAGGTTTCTTTGGAGCCATAAGGAGAGAATAGAAGTTGATTGTGTAGAGAGAAGAGATTTGATTTGAGATGAAAAATCAATAATGCATAGGATGGTATATATAGGCATGAGATTATGGTTAGAAATGGTGAAGAATTTGAATTTGAATTGAATAGGAACTTAATTTGTTATTGTTTATGATTGGAGAGTCAAAAAGGTAGAAAATTTTGAATTCCTAATCTTGTCAGAAGCAGTGTTCTAGTTGAGACATGCTCTCATCCCTATCGGGTCATGCAGTCCCAGGCGATGTCTCGATCAGGACATTCGTTCGAGACTAGTTTTATGCAAAAACACGGAATTGAATAATCATGTCATAATTGGGATATGATTTGGTCCTAGGCGGGACTAGGGTCCCTTTTTAGAAAGTGTTGTAAAATGTTTCAATTAGGTCCAGAATGATTTACAATTAAGTCTTTACACCATAAACTTGCATAAATTGGATAAAATTAATGATTTATGAAGGAAACACATGAGTAAAAGAATTATACTCATTTAGGGAAAGCTATATTTTGCTAAAAATTAAAATAATTAATTTGATGAAAAATTTATAAATTAATTACTAATTTTGTAAATAGAAGGAATAAAAAGAAAATCAAATAAACATGTATCATATACCAAAAATAAATAGCAAATATACTTAAGGTTCTATCAAAATCAAGACACACTAGAACCATCAATCATGCCGAGTTCATGTTTAATGAAGTTTAATCTCTCTTTATTGAGAGGTTTTGTAAAGATAATAGCAAGTTGATTATTTGTATCAATAAAATCAAGTGCGATATCTCCAATTTAAATATGATCACGCAAGAAATTATGTCTAATGCCAATATGCTTAATTATAGATTGTTGAATGAGATTCTTGCTAAGGTTAATAACACTTGTACTATCACATTTGATTGGAATGTGATCAAGTTTTATACCACAGTCCAATAATTGTTGTTTTTACTATAAAATTTATGAACAATAAAGACTTATTGAAATATATTCAGCTTTAGAAGTGGACAAGGAAATCGAAACTTGTTTCTTACTAAACTAAAAAACTAAACATTGTCCTAAAAATTGACAAGTTATGGAAGTGCTCTTTCTATCTAGTAAGCTACTAGTAAAGCTTGCATTTGAATAATTGATCAAGTTAAAGGAAGATCTCTTAGGATACCAAAGTCCTAAATGCATTGTAACATAAAGATATTTGAAAACTCTTTTAATAGCATTCAAATGAGACTCTCTAGGACTTGATTGAAATCTAGCACACAAGCAAGTAGCAAACATAATATCAGGTCTACTATAGTTAAATAAAGAAGGGATCCGATCATACCTTTAAACCAATTTTCATCAACCGGTTTGCCATTCTCATCCTTGTTGAGTTTGGTTATTGTGCTCATTGGAGTTTTGCTTGTTTTAGTTCCATCCATTCTAAAATTCTTGAGAATGTCTCTTCTATATTTTGTTTGATTGATGAAAATCCCATCTTTGCATTGCTTGATTTGTAATCCAAGAAATAATTTAAGTTCTCCCATCATACTCATTTTAAATTCTCCTTCCATTAATTTGGAGAATTCCTCACACAAGAAATGGTTAGTAGCACCAAAAATAATATCATCAATATATATTTGCATAATTAAGAAATCACTTTTGGATTTCTTTATAAAAAGAGTTGTGTTAACTTGTCCTTTAGAGAAGCCTTTCTCTATTAAAAAGTTACTCAATCTTTCATACTAAGCTTTTGAAGCTTGTTTCAATCCATATAAAACTTTCAAAAATTTAAGCACATGGTTTTGAGAATAAAAAAAATTAAAACCTAAAGGTTTTTCAACATATACCTCCTTTTCAATAAAACCATTTAAAAATGCACTTTTAATATCCATTTGATAAAGTTTAAAATCCATGAATGATGCAAATGCAAGTAGCATTCTAATAGCTTTTAACCTTACAATAGTGACAAAGGTTTCATTATAATAAGTGCCTTTCTCTTGATTATAACCTTTAGCTACTAGTCTAGCTTTATTCCTAGTTATGATACCTTGTTCATTCATCTTATTTCTAAACACCCATTTAGTGCCTATAATAGGATGATGTTTAGGTTTAGGAACCAATGTCCAAACCTTATTTCTCTCAAATTGATTTAACTCTTCTTGAATAGCAAGGACCTAAAATTCATCACACAAAGTATCATCAACATTTTTTAGTTTAATTTGAGAAATAAAGGCTAGATTAACAATAAACTTGAGTTTAGATCTAGTAGTTACCCCTTTTATAGTGTCACTTGTGATGAGATTTTGAGGATTATCTTTCTTGAATTGCCAATCCTTTGGAAGTTCATTCTTTAAGGTAGGTTGAGATATCTCCTCAATATCCTCCTTGCTTGGACCTTTAAGTTCTAAAGGCTTACTAATACTTTCTTTTTGAGTTTTCACAATCTCATTTTCACTTATAAAATCATCAACACTACAAACATCCTTTCTAGGATCAAGTTAGTTTAATTCATCAAATACGATATGAATTGATTCTTTAACTACTAGAGTTCTCTTATTAAAGACTCTATATGCCTTACTAGAAATAGCATAGCCTAAGAAAATTCCTTAATCAGATTTGGAATCAAGTTTCCTCAGATTATCCTTAGTGTTCAATATAAAGTACTTGCATCTAAATACTCTTAGATATGAGATTTTAGGATTTCTATTATTCCATAGCTTATAAGATGTTTTGTTTAAAATTGGTCTTTTAAAAACTTAGTTTGGAATATAACAAGATGCATTAACGACTTCTGCCCAAAAGTATAGAGGTAAATTATACTCGTGAAGCATTTTTCTAGCCATTTCCATAAGAGTTCTATTTTTCCTTTCAACTACCCCATTTTGTTGAGGAGTTCTAGGAGATGAAAATCTATGAGAAATACCATTTTCATTATAATAGTTCTTGAAAAATTCATTTTCAAATTTGGTTCCATGATCACTTCTAATAGAAGAGATACAAAAACCTTTTTCATTTTAAACTCTTTTAGTAAAATTTTCAAAAACTTTAAAAGCATCACTCTTATGAGCAAGAAAATATACCCAAGTAAATTTAGAGTGATCATCAACCAATACATATGCATAATACTCGAGACTAGCAACTCTAGTTGGTCCAAACAAATCCATATGTATAAGTTCAAGTGGTCTAAAAGTGGATACTACATTTTTTAGCTTAAATGAGGACTTGGATTATTTTCCTTTCTGACAATCATCATAAGGTTTATCTTTAGTGATTTCAATCTTAGGTGAACTAATCACAAGTTCATGTTTACAAAGATCATTTAAAAGCTCAAAATTTGCATGTTATGCCATGTCCATGTGTCATGGAAAATAGACATTAAGAATTTAATGTCTTTGTTATCAATTTTATTCAAATCAATGACATAGACATTGTCTACTATTTCTCCATTAAAAATAACTTTATTTTCATAAAGACTACTAACATAACAATTTTTAGGATAGAAAGTTACCTTCTTTCCCATGTCGCATAATTAACTTATAGTAAGCAAATTATGTTTAAGACCATTAACAAACAACACGTAATGTATGGATAAGGATTGAGGATTACCTATTTCTTTAATGCCAATAATTTTTCCTTCTGCATTATCCCAAATGTAACATATCCTCTATCCTTAGCATCAAGTTTATTGGATTGCACCTCATCACCTGTCATGTGCCTTGAACATCCACTATCAAGATACCACTTCCTTTTTGTTCTTGTGGATTTTAAGCACACCTACACAAAACATTTCAAGTGTTCTTTCAGACCCAAACCTTTTTTAGTCTAAGTTGATTAGTTTTAAGATAATTTAAAGGAAGTAAAGTCATATGTAGTTTTCTATAGAAAACGTACATTGTTGGTATGTCCTTTAATCATGCAATATGAACATATAGAATTTTCAAATTTTATTTCTCCTAGGATAAAGTACTTTCCTAGTGTGTGCAACATACCTTTGGTATTGTGATGGTGTGTATCTCTTATTATTTTATGTCATAGTGTGAGTCATACTTTTTCAATAACAATGTATATTTTGGTAATTTTATGCAAAATGATTATGTGCATTGTGTTGTGTAGCATGCCTACTATGATTGTGTCTAGTGTATATATAAGCATGCTTGGGTTGAGGTGCTCTAGTTTGAGCCTTACCTCTTTGTGTTGATAAAGGATGAGTCTTATGAGACTTTTCCTTCTTATTCAACATATGAGATCTTTTAGCTTTGAAAGCTTGAATCTCATTTGTTTTGGAGGTAGAAGGAGTGAAATCATGTGAGGTTTTTATGAAATTAATGTGTGATGATAATAAATGCATTCCATTTTCATATCCAATTCCATGAGTATCTCCATGAAATTTTTGAGAGAAAAAGACTATCTAAAGTTTTTGTTCCTTTTTTAAATTTAGCAATGAAATTCTTTAATTCTAAGACCTCCTTAGAAAGCTTTTGATTTTCATCATTTTCTTTCTTAAGTTGATCTTCCAAAGAATTAAAAGATTTTATATTACTAATATGTTTTTCTTTTGATTCAACAAATTTAGCAAAATCATTTTTTAGAATTTCTAATTCTTTATTTAAGCTACCTAACTCATACTTATAATGTCTCTTCTTAAATAATAAGCTTTTGCATTTAACTAATAATAATAATAATAATAATAATAATAATAGTAATTATTATTATTATTATTATTATTATTATTATTATTATTATTATTATTATAATTATCATAATCATTAAAGGAAGAATAAGAAGTGAATGGTACCTTGTTGTCATTTTCAAGAGCCATGAAGCAAATATTGGCCATGTCTTGATGTTCCTCTTCCTCTTTGAATTCAGAGGAATCATCTTAAGTAGCTTTGAATGCCTTCTTCTTATCTTTTGCTTCCTTATTCTTGAATTTGAGTTTAAGGCACTTGTTTCTAATGTGTCCTAGTTTCTTGCATTTATAACAAGTAACCTCTTTTGTTTTCTTCTACCCATCTCCTTTGAACTTCTTGATGAAGTTCCTTATTCTTCAGAAGTTTTTCTTTCTCAAAAACTTCTTGAAGTTCCTAGTGACCAAGGTAATTTCAACATCATCATTAAAATCTTTGATACTTTCATCTTCACTATCTTCTTGAAGAGCATTTAGAGTTATGCTTTTTTCTTTTCTTCTTTCTCTTCTTATTCTTTACCTATTTGCTTAATGGTGAGCTCATGTGTCAAGAGCTTACCAATAAGCTCATCGGTTGGTAGAGTGCAGAGGTCTTGAGCTTCCTCAATTGAAGTAACTCAAGATTCCCAATCCTTCTTAGGTAGGATTCTTAGAATTTTATTATTTACCTTTTCCTTAGTGAAATGTTTACCAAGTTTTTTAAGGGTTGTAAAAAGAGCTTTGAATCAATTAGTCATCTCCATGATTGACTCTTGAGGAATCATCTTGAAAAGTTCATATTCATACATGTGAAGTTGAACTTTCTTGCTCTCGCTTGTTTGTTTCCTTTATAGTGATTTTCCAAGGTCTCCCACATTTCCTTAGCCAACATATAATGTTGAAGCCTCCTTTTTATTTTGTCATAGAAAAGACTAGAGTAATCATAGCTTTTTTATTTTTGTGATTTTCTTCCTTTTGATCAATGCTCCATTGGTTTCTTGCAAGAGTTATTACCACACCAGCAATGATAGTTATAGGTGGTTCCTAACCTCTTAGGAAAATGTCTCAAAGTTTAATGGAATCACAATCAAGATATAATTCCATTTTGAACTTCCAATGAAAATAGTTACTACCATCAAAGAATGGTATAAGTGAAGAAATGTTTTGGGATTCACTCCCTATGATCTTGTATTCTAGCAATGAAGTACCTAGAATTCAAGCTTTGATTCTAATTGAAAGAGTCCGAGAGGGGGTTGGATAGGACTATTGAATAAAAATTGGAAATTAAAATAATTTTTTTTAAGAATTGAATAAAAGTTGAGAAGAAAGAGTAAAGAACACAAAGATTTAAGGAGTTCAAATTCAACAATAATCCTACATCTCCACCTAACTTATCCCCAAGTTAGGATTTTCAATCACCCATATTCTTATTCATAAGATTGAGATTACAAAATTTTTTTATGGCTCACTCTTACAACCTTACAACTTGAGTTTTCAAGGTTCACTCAAAAACCAAATCCCAAGTGTTTCAGTGGACAACACTTAAACCAATTCCTTTAGAAATAAATCTCACTTCCTTTCTAATCTATCATAAAATTTAAGATGAAGAGAAATTCTATTTCTAACACATAACTAACTCTCACAAATATAAGAAATGTTTTAAAGAAGATTTTAAGAGCTTTAATTGAATGCTTTGAATGTATAAAATGAATGAGCAAGTTTCTCAATCTCAAAAAAATCTTTAGAGGTCTTATTTATACTTGAGCAATACAATTATAGCTGTTAGAAGCAATGATTTCGTTCCCATTATTGTCCAAGTTCATTTGAATGAAAATTTAGACTTTTGAGCTGCATTTTGTCATATCCCTATCGGGATATCCTTAGTCCTGATCGGGACTAGTCTCAAATAGCCATTTTGAGTTGTTATATTTGAAATCCTACCTTAATCCTAATCGGGATTGTCATGTCCCGATTGGGACTAACTTATCATGAGCAATGTCTTAATCAGGGCATGCACTTGGGATGGGTACTGCCATTTTGAGAAATTATGCTCCTTTTGGTCCCATTCGGGACTACTTTGGTCTTGATCAAGACTTTACCCAAAATTGTAACCTTTTATGCAATTTAGTCCTTATGATGAGTCCGATCGAGATAGTACTTGCAATGACTTTCTGGAATCATTTTTCTTTGATATTTTATTATTATTTTGACTTCCAAATTATCCTTAACTTATACACACTTGAAGTTAACACATTAGTTGCTCAAAATTAAGTTTGTTAAGATTAAAATCAATATTGCTTAACTTACTAAGGTCAACACTTAGGTTTAATTGCAATATTCACATGGTTGAATTGAATTGAGAACCCTAATAAAGAACTTAGCTACTCATGATAATAATAAAAGATAAAGAAGAAGAATAGAAGAAAATAATCATCATCATTGATCCAAATTAAAAATGAACAATAGTAAATGTTTAAAAGAAACCCCCTTTTATAATAGAAGTCCTACTATTCTTCAAGCCTTATTCTTTATCTCTAAAACCAACATTAATAAGCACTAGCCTTTGTTTTTTACTCAAAAATATGATAAAAAGAAAATGTAAGGTAAAAGTAGAAAAATGACATAATATTTAATTTTTGAAGGCTACATATATATAAAACCCTAGCCTCTAGCCTCTTGATTTGTTTCCTTTCAAATCTTCATCAAATACCCTAAAATCAGCTCTTTAAATTTGAAATTCAAAATGCTATCAGCATGGCATATGATTATGGATGTCGAGGAACACGACTATGCACCAATCTTCTCCTTGATTTGAGGAAATCATCCTTTAATGCTCCTTTGCATGCTTCTTTAACTATTCTAGAACATTCATGAACCCCATGCATCTTTTATTTACTATTCTTTGACACTTACATCCATACAAAATAACCAAAATTAAACCAACAATACTAAAAATAAACATAAATATAAATCATACACACATTCATGGAAACTAAACAAAAACTCAAGAAAAGAAACACAAATGCAATTGAATTGGCATTTAATCCTAACACATTGAGTGCTTAAAATAATGCATTTCTCACACTCAATAATTAGACCATAAGAATTTAGGGTGATTGCGCCATCTCGGGTAATATATGTTGGAGTAGGGGTTCCCATGACTTCTTTAGAAGTTGTTGGGAGCATTGAGTTGCTCAATTGAAGGATCTTGAGAAGTGGAACCCCCTTAGCACTCTATAGTTCAATGACCTCCTCTATAATATTCATACAAGTAGATAGCCCATGGAGTAGATATCTTAGTGGTAGCTTCTAATTTCTTCATGAGCATGTTAGTCTTAGTATTAATAAGATTCCACCCATCTACCTCATGCATTCTTGCAACTTTCTTTGGTGCGCTTCTTTTTCCTTGCCATTGGTAGTTATTGGATGCCATAGTCTCGAGTAAGTTGTACGCATTATCAGGTATCTTTCTTATAAATGAGCCTTAGCTATGGAAACTATAGTGATCCTCATTAGTTTGGTGAGTCCTTAGTAGAATGTTTGAATAAGCACCCATTAAAGGACTTCATAGTATAGGCACTGATGCTACAAGTCCTTGAACCACTCCTATGCTTCATAAAAAATTCACCATTATTTGAATTTTATTATTTTGACCGGTGGAAAATATTTTCCTAAAAATTCCTTTGACAATATATCCCAAGATGTAATGGATTATGGTGCTAGAGATTACAACCACAACTTAGCCTTATCCCTTAATAAGAAAGGGAACAACCTTAGCTTTATTGCATATAGACTAACCCCATTCATCTTAAATGTGCCACAAATCTCAAAAAATAAAGCTAGATGGATGTTAGGATCTTCACTTGGTAAAGCTCCAAACTAAAATTGTGAAACCATTTGAATGATCACTGGTTTAATCTTAAAGCTATCAACTTCAACGGCTGGCCTCATAATACTACTATAGTTGTCCTATAGGTTAGGCATTGTATACTTTTGAAGAGCACAATTACCAACTTTCTGATCTGCTTAATCTTCAACCATTATTTGCTTGTCCTTTGCATGCTTTTCCTTTTGGTTCTTCTTACATGACTTCTTAATTTCAGGATCAATCTTCTCTAAGTTTGTTCCCTTAGATTGAGTGTTCATAAATTAGAAAATCACCTAAAAAATTAAAAAGCAAAGAAAGTAAGATTAAAATAAAAATACTAGTCTAAGAAAAGAAAAAAAAATTAAATTAATATCAATATTGACAATCCCCAACAAAGGCACCAAAAACTTATTATGTTCAAAACCCGTAAGTGCATAGATTGTGAATTGTAGTACAAAAGATATTATTCCCATGAGGATTGAATATTGAATACTAGTATTTATACTTATGTTCCTAGTTAGTAAATCAATAAAGTAAGTAAGAAAATCAAAATATAAACTAAACAACTAAATTTAAAAGAAAATCAAATGATAAAAATATGAAGCTTAGGTTTAATTTTGTTATTCCAATTAGATCATGAACATTTAATTATTAAATGCCTTTATTTCAGTTAAGGGTAATTGTTCTAAAATACCTAAAGACTCTCTTGAGTTTAATTAAGCATGTTAAGATTAAAGTTTAACCAAATCTCATGGTTAAAAAGTTAATAAAAACTCATTAAGTTCCCTGATAATTAATTTACCATCGTAAACCCTGCCTACTGTCATGGTCCCTTGAAGAGCTTGCCTACTCTCATGGTTGAGTAGTCTAAGTTCTATAAGTCTTAACCTAATAAATTACCTTCACTCTCATTGGTTAATTTACCCATAAACACGCAATCAAACAGTCCTAAAATGATAACAAGACATTAAGCTTAACATATAAAATTGACTGAAAATCAAATTAAGAAACTTGTAATCACATTATAGAATAACTACTCCTACGCTAAACCCTAAAAAGAGTTTTAGCCAAACATGGCCTTAAAAAGAATTACAAACATAAAATAAATAACAAGAGAATAAAGAACAAGAAAAAATAGATAAAACTCATTTGAGCGTGCTTGAATTTTCAATCCTTGTTGAGCTCTTCTATACCCAAAATGACTATCTATAACCTAGAGTTAAACTCTATATTTATAGAGAAAATAATGCAAAATTCATCTAAGGACCAAAATAATAAATTTTCTCCTTCATAACCTTCTCCAATTAGGAAAATAACTTTATAAAACAACTCCTTAATTATTGGCTTAAATACCGAACTCTTTAGTAAAACAAAATTCCTATAAAACATATAAAAAATGCATAAATTAACTAGGAAACTAAAAGGGAAATAAAACTAGGCTAATAAAATAAAATCCTAATAAAACACTAATTATAAATAATAAAATATAAGGAAATACTAAGAAATCCTATGGAAATTAAATAGAAAAACTATGCAATAATTGACACTAACCGGGAAAACCCCATAAATTCACCTAGTTCTTCTTATGTGTATAAATTCTACAAATGATCTAATGCTAAAGTTATCAAGAGTGTTGTCCATGGGAAAATTTTCCATATTTTTTTCTACTTTAGTATGCTCTAGATGCTTGGATCTCTTAACTATTTCAATAAGTAGCTATATAGACATGCAAAAAATAATGGGTTGATTGAGGGCTACATATAAAGTTTTTGGATTGATTATAGAGAATAATTAGCATCCTATGCATTAATATATTACTCCTCATCAAAATAGATAGAGCCCACTACAGTCATGGATGAGGATGTATTCCATGAAAAGACATAGTCATAGGCAAACTTGATCATGTCTCAATACATCTATGCATTATTATGAATATTAGAGATCATCAATTTTTAAAAACCGAATGGGGATTTATTACTTTTCTTAAAGTGTATGCAAGCTACTACACTTTATAAGAGGCTTATCAATTTAAGAACTTTGTAGTTTTAGTATCCTAAATATCATGATATACTCCACATTTGAGATAGATTGTGCTTGGATACTCCAACATTAAATCAATTATTAAAAGATTTGAATTGTGGTTCTAGTTTTTTTCCTTAAAAATAAAAAACAACTCTAATATTCCCATGTAAAATTTAATGTTCAATGAGCTTTTGAATGTTGGTCATAAAGAATAAGCTCTCTTATTAAAAAGTAGAATTTGATGGATACCTTTATCATGATAAAAGACTATTACTACCTACTAATACATAGGACTATGCTACTTGAAAAAATAAGATACATCTCCAAAAATTTAGGTTTTAATGGCACAAAAAAATGGGATACATCCATTGGTCCTCTACAAGCAACATTAGAATAATAGGTTGATTTATACTTGTGCAACACTAATGGTTAGCTTTTGCTTGTTCCTTCAAAGCCCTAAGTTTAGAAAATCAATTATTATTAGGTTTTATGATTAACACCACTTAATATACCTTGTGTTATTTTAATTATTATAATTTTAAACATACACCTATGTTATAACCTTAATGTATTTTTACAATCCTTGGAGTGACCATTTGACAAAGGAGTTTTGCATAAATCACCAGCAATGGATCTAATGTCTGCAAGGGATGTAATTTAGGAAAAGAGAAGGAAAAAGAAAAGAAGGAGAAGGAAAAGATTTTACGCTCTACAGTATTCCTAATCTTGTTTCACTAACTAATATTTCTTCATAACATATATTCAAGTTTGGTAGATCCCTCTATCCTCTTTTTATGTGTTTGAAAAATGAAGATTTTCAAAGCTTAGTTTTTTCTTTTACTATACAAAGGATAAAATGCAACTCTAAGAGTGCTTTCAAATCAATGGGAATTCTTTTTTCTCTCTTTAACCATCTAGATCCTCTAACTAGCATCACAAATCTAGTCACATAGCTTATTAGTTTATCCATTATTGATAAATTTGAAATTGAAATGAAAGTCTAGCTTGATTTTTAGTTTATATGCATCTTCTATAAGTAGGATGCCTTTAATGGTCATTATCTTGACAAGACCTTTGAAAGAGAAGTTTGATTAATATTGCAAAGAATGTTTCCTTAATCTAAAAGTTACTGAAGTCATAGATCCTAAGTTTAAAATAAGTCTATTGAGTTCAATTTCTTTAAGATCTTTGGTGAAAATGTCAAATGCAAACATCTCATATTATGAGATTTTGAAAAGAGGCCACCTCAAAGAGGTATCTTTTTGTTTGCTTCATAGAAGTACAATTTCAGGAGATGAATAAGCAAACTAGCATATTCTAGCTCTTAACTTGAAATTTATTATTTAAAAAATTAGCAAGTTTTAACCAATATTAAATGTTAGTCTAAAAAAAATTTGAGCTCTTTGTAAAAGCCATTAATCAAACTAAGTTATCCTTGAGCACTAAGTGGTTTAAGTATCTTAACAATATACGAGCAGACCGATTCCATCTATACCTTATCCAAATCTGCCTAACTTCCCTATGGCTATTACTAGGACCAAATTAAACTCGACTAGTCAATTCATTAACTTGCATCCTCTTTATGGAGATGCTTTAATAAATAATTCAAAGACTTTGATAGATCTTATACAATAATAACTCATGGCTTTAACATAAGAGAATATATCAATAGGAGTATTTGGTCTAATTAACACTACCTTACCACCCAAAGATTAAACTGGGAATTTTAAAAGACTAGAACTTAGTAATAATAATGTTAGGGGTACAATTGACACCTCAAAAAGTGATCTAATAATTAATGTTTTTTGTTAAATAGATAAAGGATAACCTTAAAAAAAAGCTATCCATAGTGTTCTTTTAGAGTCACAACCTATAAAATCCTAAAACCAAGCATCTGAATCAATGAATCAGACATCCAAATCCTTGAATCGGGAGCCCCATTCTTTGAATAAGGAGCTCAAAAGACCAAACCATTACTTAAAATGTCTTAGTAAGTGTTTTACTTTAGGTGTAAAACCAAGACTCGAAAACCTTGAATCAGGGCTTTAAAAAGTTGAATCAAAGCTTCTGAAGTCCAGTTCATTAGTTTAGAGGCCGAATCAAACCTAAACGCCCATAAAATCTTAAGAATCCTAAATAACTCACTGAATTGGATCTAAAGGGCTTAATAGACCCCTAGAATTTTAAAGATTTAAAAAATGATTAAAAACATAGTCAAATATGCATGGGTCCTAAAAACCCATGTGTTTCATCAATTTATGAGTGAGACTTGCTAATTCATACTCGTGGATGACAAAGACCACATGCATGAATTTCTATCGACGCACTAGGGTTTTCATGTGCGTCCAATTTTTCTATAAATTTTGAATTTCTAATTTTTTAAGGGATTTTTGGCAATTTTAAAAATTTTTAAATCTTTTTTAGATAAATTTTGGAACTGATTTAGAGATTTAATCAAACCAAAATGAACTAAAATAATTGATTTTAGCCTCAAACCACTTATAATAGGGTGAACCACTTATGAAAACTCATTTTCCAAAGTACAAACTAAAAAATCTCATTTATTTTCAAGATTTTAAAATAAAAATCCAAATCAAACTACTTATTTATCAAAGTAGCATCAAAGGTAAACTGTCTAAGGGCCCATTTAATCATTTTCAAAAAAATTGCATTTTTTTTTATCATTTCCCATATATTTTTCTTCTACAAAAATTCTATTTTTATTTTTATTTTCTCATTTAGTTTATTTTTATTTTATTTTATTTCTCATTTTTCATCATTTTTCACAATCATTTTGCATTTATTTATTATTTTGTTACTTGAGTTTGATTTGTTATTTTGGTGAATGTGAAGAAGTGGTGTTGATGATGAAGTAGTGATTAAATTGAATTCAAGAGTGTTTGATTTATTCATTTAATTTATTATGTAAATTTTACATTTTTATGTGATAAATGACATCAGCATCATCATTCTCCTCAAAAGCATGTATTTTTTTACCCTTTCTTATTTTGTGTATTTTATATTATTATTATTTTTAAAGTTCTCATTTTTATGGTCAATATTATATTTTGGTTATAGTTTCAATGTGAAGATGGTAATTTTATTTATTTTCCTACTTTTGAACCAATTTTATAGTCTTGTTAAATTATTTTATCTTATGTTTAAAGATTCCATTTTTAATAGAAGAATAGTATTTTCTTAATTCCATTTTTTAGAAGAATAGTGTGGACACCTTCAGTTTAATCAACCCACAATGAAAGACTGATGATGAGAAAGTATGAGTTTGGAATGCAAGGGAAGCTCAAAGCTTCTCTAAAATATACTCGAAAGCCCAAAACACCAAGCCTAAGCTTAAAAGCCCAAGTCCATTACCTTTTGGCCTAAAGGTCTAGACCTAGCCTGGGTCAAGAGGCGATCGCTTCAATAAAGAGGCATCGCCTTTTCACCTTGGGCATCAGTGAGGTGACACCTTATCAAAAAGGTGGTGCCTCTTTATAACCACCCTCTACAAAATTAAATGCCATTAATGATAGTGGTTGGGGCTCACCTGCTTTGGATTTGAGACATTCCTGGACATAAAAGAAAAGGAAAAAAAGTAGGAAAAAAGAGAGAGTGGAGCGTGGGGAATGATGAAAAAAGTGGGGGAGAGGGTGAAGTGGTTTGGTTGGGAATTGGAAAAGAAAAGGGGGGAGAGGCCTTAAAAGAGAAAGTGGGCATTAGAAAGAAGACTTTTAACTTTTATGGGACTTGAACTTTTGGTCTAGAAAAAAAATAGAGAACAAAGGGAAGGAAAGAAAAAAGAAGAGAAGAAGAGGAAGAAGAAGAAGGGGACTTTTGGTTCAAAAAATTTGATTTCTTGAGAAGTAAGAAGGCTCTCTTACATTCTAAGCACTCAAATCAATAAACCAAGCTTTGAGAGCTTAGTTAAGAGAATTAGCTCATCCAAATTGGTGAGAATCCCTTGTTTTCAAGCTTTAAGTTCTTCATTTTCTTAAAAGGTTTTAATTTATTATTCTTTTGCTTGTTTATGGTTATATGTGAAATATTGAGCATTACTTGTTGATTTTTGTATATTTGTATCAGTCTTTGCATATTTATCATAATTTTTAAGTTTCTTAGAAGTTAAGTAATGTAGTCTATTTTCTGGGTTTGTTGAAGAGGCAACATCTCTTTTTAAAGGTGTCACCCCTTTGTGTTGTGGCAATATGATATCGCCTCTTAATCAAGAGGTGACACTTTTTTGGAGAGGCAGAAGGCGTTACCACTTCATTAGAATGCTGCACCATTTTGCTTTGGTTTTAAATGCTTATTTTCTATATTTTCTATGATTCTTATGTTCATCTTGTTAAATATCTTGATTTTATGCTTGATTATTATGTTGTGTAATATTATTATTGTATAAATATTATTGTGATTTTTTATGGACTATTTTATTTTTTTATTTCCATTTTTCATGAATATTATTTGTTAGTTATTTTATGGATAATATTGTTATTTTGTGAGATGGGGCTAATTTGTGTTTATTGCACTAACCATTTAGTGATTTTTAATCCTCAAATAGTTATTCTATTAATTAGTCCTTGAGAGGTTTTATTTGTGTAAATAATTAGTTTATTTTTGGTTTATATGTGGTTTATTTTACATTTTCTTAGAACAAATTATTGTAATCCTTAATCCCTTCCCCCATTCATTTGGAATGTATGATTGTAAATTATTATTATTATTTGTTTTATTTATGATGTATATCGAGCTATAAGCATAAAATGAGACAAATGTGCAAACTCAGACTAAAATATAAAATTGGAAATGATTGCAATCCTTATTAAATAAGGAAATAATTTAATAATCAAAGGTAATAAAATACGAAACACACAAGGAGGCCAATCACAAGGTTGGGTAGGAATTTCAAAAGCCCATACCTAGTTTTTGAATCTGATCTCTGATGACGGCTTCTAGGAACCTCCATGGAATCTAGTTGTTGGATAATGTGTCTTGGCTCTTATCTAGGTGGTAACTCCATCTCTATTTTGGGCCCCAAGTCATCTTGTATTTCTTAGTAGGC
This sequence comes from Mallotus nudiflorus, assembly GCA_947683625.1. Taxonomy (NCBI): domain Eukaryota; kingdom Viridiplantae; phylum Streptophyta; class Magnoliopsida; order Malpighiales; family Euphorbiaceae; genus Mallotus; species Mallotus nudiflorus. Next base: position 2,193,239 of record CANTUR010000133.1, on the reverse strand, counting down.
CTTGAGCTCAAATAGTATTGTGGTCACTAAACACTTAGGTGTGTGCTTAACCCCACCGCCTACAATAGCAACTCCACTAGGGATAGAGAAACTAATTCCAAGTGTTTTATGATTTATAATTTTTTATTATTTACTTATTTCCTTTCAAAATTCTTGCATTCACTACATGTTTCCACATAATGTGCACACTAAGTCATAAATAAGCTAACACTAGTCTTTGCTTTGCTATATATGTTTCACCGAAACCTTATGGTGGAGTATTCGATTATTGTCACTCATAGCATGTATTTATCCACATCTCATGGATCCTTCAGTATGGAGATGTAATAAAGGTATTTAGCTATAGGAGTCGAAGCTTATACTCGAGACTCAACTCATGTAATGACTTAGCAATTTCCATTAGGATTTTTTCTAAATATGTGTGTTTGATGCCATATAGTAATTCTTTGAATAAAGCCCAAGCCCATTATAAACAAATCTTGATAAGATGGGCCTCTCATGCCTATTTTAGCCCATTACAAATGGATCTTGACAAGGTGGGCCTTTGATATCATTTTTGGCCCATTAAGACAGACTTTGGAATTATTTGAAGAAATTGTTTTTACTGTCTTGAGAGTTATCTTGCATCCATCAATTTTATTATCCCCTGTTGATAATTAAAACCAAGAACAATAATCCTAAGATAAAGAACTCACCATTGAACACGTGTGTGGGAGAAATAAGGGTGAAAATATCATTTGAGAGCTTTATATTTTGTTTCTTATTATAATATGTAAATAGAATATATGTTGATTTCCTTTTGAACATGCTTCTCATGCATACATGTTATGCATATTTCTAATCTGTGGTGATTACAGATATAGATTCACGATAAAATTCCAACTGGAAATGATTTGACACTTGTTGTTTGGTTAGGATTTCTAAACAAACCAAGATGGCAGGATTTGATTTTGAGGCCTTCAAGGAACAGTTAAAAAATGAAATGGCTTAACAGACTTGGGCAATTATACTAGAAATGATGGTCAAAATGAGGGGACCAGTTAGATAGGAACCTCTAGCACCTCAACCACAACCATTTGATTTGGATGCTGAAGGCTCCAGAAGATGGGAAAAAGAGGATGATCAGGAAACTTTAGTGGTAGAGCTTGTAGCTAGATAGAATGTGAATATAGACATAGTAGAGAATGTGGAAAAATCTAACTGGGCTAAGAATATGACTAAGACTATGGCTCAAATGCAGTTAATGATGGAAGAAAAGGGGATGGATGCTCCGATGAACTAATCTAATATGAGTTTGGATGAGGATGAAATTTTAAGTTCCCTAATATGAAGAAATTCATTGGCACTAAGGATCCCTATTTACATCTAAAGCAATATGTGACTCTCATTAAGATGACCAGTTTGATAACGACATAGATTGTGAAGCAATTTCCTCTATCTCTAGAAGGAGCCCCCATCAGATGGTATTATGCTTTGGAATCCTATATCCAAGTCGATTGGGAGGGATTATACGTTGCATTTGTAAAGAAATATAGTTTTAATATTCAAATGGAAGCATCTTTGAAAGATCTATAAAATACAAAGTAGAAATTCAATGAGTCTTTCACTGATTACTTGATCAAGTGAAGAGTGAAATTTGCATAAATGAAGTACCGACCTGTAGAATTTAATCAGCTAGTGATAGCGATAGAAGGATGTGCACTCCCACTCTTTAAAAGTTAAAGGACTTGGGACTATGAAACTTTAAAGAGCTGTATAGATTTGGGGTTTAGAAGGAATCTGACCTGGCATATGAGAAGAAGTTCTTTAGTGGGAGACTTGTAAGCAAAGAAGGGATTGGATCTAGCAGTGGAATTGGGTCGAGCAGTAATATACAAATCAATATTGTTAGATAGTCTAGAAGGTTTTCTAACTTGGGAAGACCTCTCTCCAAAGTCTTAGAGAAGCTAATAAAAAACAACCTACTGTGACCCTTACCTCAAAGACCTCATTTTCTAAATGCCAACCTAAAATTATATTGTAAATACCACCAAAATATCAGACATGATACTAACAGTTGTAGCTGCTTGAAACTTGAGGTCCAAGATTTAATTGATTCAGGCAAAATAGCTAACCTTAAAACTAGAAAACTAAACACCTAAAATAACCCTCTACCTAACTACCGAAATGTACCTTCATCAACTCCATGCATCTTGATGATTAATACTGGCTTAACAAGGGAATAAGTCCTTAATTCCTTTATTAATGCCATAACCACACCAGGAAAACCATAACTAAAAGACTTGAGCCTGGACTAGTAGTCTATAGAGCTTTATGTAAATGTTCTAGACATTTTGAGTTCTGATGATAAAGGAGGGGAAGCAATCGATTTATGAAAAAATAATGAAGGGAAGACAACTCAATCAGTTGAGAAGCTTAAGAAGAGGGAGGAAGTGAAAAATACTAAGCCAGAAAAAGAGAAAGTCAATTCAAAAGAAGAACTTAAGAAAGATAAGGAAGCCATTGAGACCAAAAGAGATGAGAAAACTCTCGCCAGTGTTTGGGAGTTGCTTATGAACTCTTGAGCCCATTGGCAAGTTATGGCCCTTGATCATAAATAACATCCCTTTAACACAAATTCCAAAGCAAATGGTGGATTTGCTGATAGAAAGCTTTCTAGGGGCAATTATTTTTACATACGATGACCAACCCTTGGAAGGCAGAGACCATAGTAAAGCTTTATTCATTAAGGCTGAAGTAAAAGGGAAATTGACTTGTTGTGTCATGGTTGTTAATGAGTCCACCATTAATGTGTGCCCTTTAAAAATTCTCTTAAACTTAGGATTGATAGTAGTTGACCTAAAGCCATATGATGTGGTCATCAAGTCCTGTGATGATATGAAGAGGCCAATTAAGGGATCTTTCAGAGCTTTGGTCAAGATTGGACCTATTGAAGTTTGGGTCAACTTGTATGTCATTGATATTCCAGTCACATTTACCATTCTTTTAGGGAGGCCATGGTTTCATCCTTTAAGGGGAGTGCCATCTGATGTCCATTAAAAGATCACATTTTTGCATGAAGGAAGAGTAGTCATTATCATGGCAGAAATCGAAGCTGCTGTCGTTGTTTTGATGTTAACTCTAAGTCAAATTTTGATCAGTTTGAGTTTTGAGGTTTGCATGATCTATGAAGATGAATTGAATTCTAGAATTATGAGTATGATAAAGAACATGAACTTTATGCTTGGAATAGGATTGGGGAAGAGTCAGTAGGTCCCACCTGAGTTTGTTAAACCTAAAGTGCCAATCTAAAAGCACAAGGTAGGGTATCCAAAAGTAGATGAGTCTGATGAAGAGGAAGAAGCTAAGGGAAAGTCTAGGAAGAATATAGAAAGAGCTAAATTGAAGAAGAAGACACTATAGGAAACATTTATGGAGGAAGGTGCTAACTATCCCTACAGAGAAGCTCCTAAGCATTTGATGATTGTTGAGAAATTAGTTCCTAACTTTAAAATTTTTTCTGAACATGTGATTAAGCTTAATGAAGTTTCTGTTGAGGAGCTAATAGTAGAGGAACCAATGCTAACTCTAAAATCAAAAGAGAATATTCCTATGGTGGAGCTAAAGGACACTGTTGACTAAAAAGAGGAATTCAACTTCAAATCCTCTATTCTTGATTCCATTTTTAATGTTTTCTATAATAACCTTGACATTTCTTTCCAACTTATTTGAAACTTATAACATTTTCTTTTCTAAAGTTAATGTAATAATGTCTAACTTTACTTATTTGTGTGATGATTTTCCTAATGGTTATTATATCTGTGATGATTATTTCATGCATATGTTTGACATTAATTCAATGCAAACTGAATCATTTAACTTAAGCATATATGATAACCTTAATAATATACTTATTACTTCTTACTTAACTCCTGATGAGAGAGAAAAAATTAAAGCAACACTGAAAAGAAGATAGAAAGTATTTACTTAGGGCTTTGAAGATATGCTTGGGATTGATAAAGAGATCACAGAGCATAGGATCCCCATATATTCTCACATCACCTCGATAAAGTAGAAGAAGAGAATATTAAGGCCAGAATAAGCTCTCTTGATTAAAGAAGAAGTGGAGCAATAGTGGTAGATGACACCCAGTGACTAACCAACATAGTTCTAGCTCCTTAAAAGGATGGGAGAGTCAGGACATGCATGGACTATAGGGATTTGAATGAACAAGGCTTGTTCAAAGGATGATTTTCCTTTATCGCATATTGACACCTTGGTCAATAGTGCAGCTTTTAGTGCTATGTACTCCTTTATGGATGATTTTTTTGGATTCAACCAAATCGTGATGGTAATGATTGACAAGTTAAGGACTTTTTTCACCACTAAATGGGGTGTTTACTACTATGCAATCATGTCATTTGCGTTGAAAATTGCAAAAGCTACTTCTTAGAGGATGGCTACCATATTGCTGCATGATATAGTCTATAAAGAGATAGGGGTTTATGTGGATGACATGATGGTAAAATCTCCAACTAGAGAGGGGCACATTGAGGCTCTAAATGAATTCTTGGTAAGAGCTAAAAAGTATAATCTCATGCTGAATTTGAAGAAATTTGTTTTTAGGGTAACCTCTGGAAAGCTACTGGGGCATATTGTTAGCCAAAAAGGCATATAAGTGGATCTGAATAAAGTGAGAGTAGTTAGAGAAATGCCTACAAAGAAGAATGAGAAAGAGGTCAGAGAGTTCACTAGACGATTGCAATACATTAGTAGGTTCATATCCAAGCTGACCACCATTTATGAGCCAATCGTTAAGCTTTTAAAGAAGAATCAGCCGGTCATCTGGAATGACAAATGTCAGTAAGGTTTTGAAACTATTAAGAATTATTTGATGAATCCTCCAATCTTGCAGCCATCGAGACCGAGTAAGCCTTTAATCCTTTATCTAGCAATATAGAAGGATGTAATTGGTGTAATGCTAGCTTAGGAAGAAGAATGAAGGGTTAAGCATGTTGCATATTATATAAGTAAGAAGCTCCTATGAAGCCAATTACAGTTAAGTGGAAAGAACTTGCTTAGTTATGATTTAGGCAACAAAGAAGCAACGACATTGCTTTTAGTCTTACAAAATTCAAGCAGTCTTTAAGCATAATCCTCTTAAGTATTTTCAACAAACTCCCTCTCTTATAGAGAAATTAGATAGATGGTTAGTCTTACTTACTGAATTTGATATTGATTATGTGGCAAAGAAGGTGATGAAAGGGAGAGTTGTAGCGGACTTCTTGGCTCAGAATCTAGTGGATCATGGACAAGAATGGGATTTGGAATTTTTGGTTGAGAATCTAAGGGAAATAGAGATCTAGATATGGAAAATGTATTTTAATGGACCAGTCAATAATAGAGGAGTAGGTATTAGGTGATTCTAGTCTCGCCAAAAGGAGAAATAATTCTGATGGCGAAGTGATTGGAATTTAAAGTCACCAATAATCAAGCTGAATATAAAGCCTGCATCTTTAGTCTAAAAGCACTCAGAAATGTAGGGGTAGAAGACGTCATAGTAGATGGAGACTCAATGCTAATAGTGAAATAGATCTCTAATAAATGGGAAGTAAGAGAAGATAAGTTGAGGTTGTACTGGGGCAACTTGACTATGATTCTTTTATCTTTTACCTATTATAGGTTTGTGCACTTGCCGTGAGAAGAGAACCAGATGGAATATTCTTTGGCTACTCTTGCTTTAATATAGGAAGGAGGAAAGCAAGTAGAGATTAAGTCCCTTATTCTAGTAAAGTCCCAGACTCCCTATTATGAAAATATTAAAATAATGTCGATTAACCCCACAAAGAAGCCTTGGTTTCATGATCTACAATAGTACCTCAAGACATGATAATTTCCTAACAATGGCGATAGAAAATAAAGAATGTCACTGAGGATGTTGTCTTGGTAATTCATTAGTCATGATGGGATGTTATACAAGAGGATGTTAGTTGGAGTGCATGTAAGATGTGTTGATAAAGACGAGGCTCAAAAAATTATAGAAGCAATTCATGAGGGTGCATATGGACTGCATATGAATGGAACAGTCCTTACTAAGAAAATAACTCATCAATGGTACTTTTGGCTAACTATGGAAGCAGACTGTGTGAAGTATGTAAAGAAATGCCATAACTGCTAAATGTATGGTGATGTAAGCATTTGCCTTCTACGGAACTTCAAGGATTGACCTCCCTTTGGCCATTCATAGTCTAAGGAATTGATATTATTTAAGAGATAAGGCTGAAGGCATCTAATGATCATCGCTATATTATAATAGCAATCAACTACTTCTCTAAGTGAGTTGAAGCAAAATCATTCACAACTGTTGGAGCAAAATAGATGTTGAGGTTTATAGAAAAGAATATAATATATAGATATGGGTTGCCTCATCACGTCATCTTTGATAATGGTGTCCAATTTAGGGTAAAAATGACCACTTTGTTAGAGGAATATAAGATTGAACATCATAGGTCCTCTCATTACAAACCATAGGTGAATGGAGCAATAGAAGCGACAAACAAGAATGTGAAGAGAATCCTAGCCAAAATACTAGAAAACTTTAAGCATTGGGTAGGCTACTTATATTTTGCATTATGGGGATATAAGACCACTGCCAAAACATTAATGGGAGCTACTATGTATTCTCTAGTATATGGGTGTGAAGAGGTATTGCCTGTTGAGGTTGAGATTCGGTCATTAAGGATTCTTTTGGAATCTAAAATCCCTGAGTATTAATGGGTTGAAAAAAAATTAGCACAGTTGACATTGCTAGATGATAAGAGAGTGAAAGCCATGTGTAAGCACCCAATTTCGGGATGCAATTATGCATAATTACGACGTAAGCCCCTATGATGAAATTTATTCAAAAATTGAACTTGGTTGTTGATTTTCTAGACTTTAAGGACTAAATTATAATATTTTTTAGGATTTGATTGCAAATAAATCATTTTTTCAGGGGTCTTTTGGTAATTAAAAAAAGAGTCAGTGTTTAATGCCGATCGGCATTAGTGTAATGCCGACCGGCATTACACAATGCCGACACATTAAAATATAGTTTTTTTTTATTTTTTTGCATTTTTTATTGATTTTTTTGCATTTTGTTTGGTTGAAAATTCAAATTTTATCTTTACAATTAATCTTATAAGGTTGTTTAAACGCAGAAGGTTTTTGAAATCAAAGAAAAACAAACGCTATCTGATCATATTGGTCTGTTCCTCCTTTGGAGGAAGTTCAGTACGCGCAAACTCTGCATTTAAAAGTAGAGTCTACATGCATATGTGCGGGAGAGGAAGTTTTTTTGGCTAGGGGGGAGTTCTTTTTCTTATGGTTTTCGAAAGGACTTTTTATAGGGAGAGACTAAGAGAAAAAAGACACAGTGACAAAAAAAGAGAGACTGCTAGTATAAAATCTTAATTTTTGATATTGAAATTTTTGAAGGCAATAGTCCAGAATCAACAATATCTTAATTTTAATGGTGATAATCCAATATGAGGGGCTCAAAAAAGGGCATTTGCACAGCATCTCCAGTGTTATTTTTCTATTTTTTTTATTACTTTTGTTATTATTTTCTGTTTATGTTCTTTTCTTTGATTTTTGTTATTGTTTTGATTATTTGATTTCATTACTAATTTATTTTTTTTGTTTTGATATTCGTATGTGGATTGAGGAGGAGGATACCGCCTGTGTTTAATTGAACAGAAGGTCCATGGAATGCCATGGATGAACCTGTACTGTTTTAATAATAGTTCTTATGATTTTAATTTTTGTTCTGCATTTTTGTAACCTATGTAATTTATTTTAATTTATGGGTGTATAGTTATTTAATTTAAATTCTATACATAGTTTGTAATAGCCCCAGTAGTGGGAATAGTGAAAGATTTAAATTTTTGTATTTTAAAATTGATTAGTAATTAGGTTCAATTGGGTAAAGAAATCAACTAAAATCAATGGTAGCAGTAGCTTAAATTTTAAAATTGCAAGTAATTAATTTAGGGTTTTTTTTAGAAAAACACTGTAATATTTGTTTGATCTATTTTTTAGTGTTTTGTTTATTTTAGGCTTATTTTTTATGTCTTTATGTTTTTGGGCCCCAAGCCCACGTTTAGGTCTAACCCACTAAACAAATAGGCTTAAAAATGGTTTAGGACTTTAAATAATTAAAATCAACTTAGGCCCACTAGGTTAAATAGATTTTAGGCCCACTTAGTTAATTAAAACTTGTTTAGACTTAGCTCAGCCCACTTAATTGCATTTCTTTTAAAATAAATAGACCTAGGCCTACATTTCATTTAAAATAAAACTAGATTAAGACTTAGGCCCACTAATTTAATTTCTTCTTTAAAATTGAATAGACTTAAGCCCATATCTTGAAAAGACTAAAAATAGATTTAGGCTCATTAATTAATAAAATGTAGGCCCACTTTTATTCTATTTTCACGTGTAAATAAAATGTAGATTTAGCTAACTTATTTAATAAAATTAGCATAGTTTAGACTTAGGGACGATGTGATCTTGAGTGTATTTTTTACTTGTAATTTTATTGACTTGTTGCCTTTTTAGGTAGATGGATATTAATTAGGGTTTAATAAAATTGCATATAATTAGAGGATGAAATAATTATTTATAAAATTATTCTAAATGAACACGAGAGTAAGAGAAGTTAGTATTTCGTATCCAGAATCTCTTAATTATGGTGCTAATTTTCTTTTAGAGAATCGAGTACCACAAATCAAATTTTCCTAGTTATTACCCTGGGTGGCAACTCCTCATCTCCCCGCCATGTCTTTGTGATAGTGGTTAGTGTGTTCTTTAAGGCCCTAAGCCTAAACAGTGTCGCGGTTGCTAAAATCATGGATGCATGCTAAACCCCACCGTCTACACCATGTATCACTCTCAGTTGTACTAAAAAAGGATAGCCCGAGCTTATAAGAAGAAGATTAAGCTAGTAAAATCAAAGAGGGTGACTTGTTATTAAAGCTCACTAGGCCTATTATGATGGATCCATGGGGAAAATTCAAGTTGAGCTAGGAAGGTCCATATCAAGTGAAGAAGCTATTTTCCGAGGACATTGCTATTCTATCTAATTTGTAAGGGAATGAGTTCAGAGAGCCCATTAACCTAGATAAGTTTAAGAAATACTTTCTGTAAAGTCTTGATAGGGAGAAAACCTTAAAAGAGGTTACCTAAGCAAAAGTTAGAGATAGAAAAATGAAGAAATAGAAAAGTCCTGCTGGATTGAAAATCTAAAAGGGTAGTCTAGGAAAAAGTAAAGGACATATAAAAAGAGGGAAAGATAGAGAAAATAGTTAGTTGGAAAACTTTATAAGGGTAAGCCAATTAATGACATGAGATATGTAAAAAGCAAGATGTATAATCACTTTGTGTTTATATTAAATGGAATGGATTGCCTTTATTATTATTGAACATTACATTAAATGCTTATTACACACTATTTAACTAGAAAGGAAATCCCATCCAATAAAAGCAAATAAAGATTAAATTTTATAAACTAATTATGCTTGCTTTTCTTTGGAACACTTTAGGCACTCCATACCTATAATGCCTTTGTTCTTTTGTTTCTTATAAATTCATCCTTCTCTGTCTATTGTAACTAGATCCATGTCTTGTACTGGTCATCAGTGGACTAATCTCCATTGTAGTCGATGAACCTTTGAATGAATCTATAAGGCCAAGTAGCGACTAGGTTGCCCAAAAAATTATGAGAAAGAAGCCTTGGCTCAAACTCATGCATCAGCTCCATAATCAGTTATTTCTACCAGTATTGTCTGCAAAGCTGAGCAAGATTATAAAAAATAGTAAAGTGGAGACCGACTAGTAGAATGAAGTAGGTATAAGACTGAACGATCACATGCTACAACCTCTACCATGAACAAATCCACTAAATCAAAGTGTTAGGGAATGTAGACAACCAGCTATGAATATCCTTTGGAATACAATAAAGTCTCTTGGTACAACAATGTTTAGCCTTGTAATATGTAATGTCTTTGGGATGTTTGAGCAATCTTAACTTTTTATGAAACCATGCATGTAGGAAGAATGAATGGGTGAAAATGACAAGAAGCAGTAAGTGGAAAGAGAAAAGAAGCTCACCTCCAGTAGAAGGGGACTCCCTAAGAATTGCCTAGTTTCAGAGAAGTGGTTAAGCCCAATGATGGTCTCTACCAGGATAAGAGGGAAAGGATTTAGGCCCATTTCCATTTAGTCTAGAATGTGACAAACATTTGGGTCATAGTTGCTAGAAGGGGAAACTAGCAAGAATTGAGCATATAGGCAAAGAGCAATCATATGAGGCTAGTAAACCTCATTACTATCTATAGTCATAATAGCTTCAAGAAAAGAACTCATTATAACCTCATTACAAAAGATATGGCAAAGAGAAGACTGAGGGAAAAGGTTGAATAGCTTAGCCATTTGGTATTAGATGGAGTGTAAATCTGGGTTTTCAATCGAAGGGATTGCAATCTGACAAGCCGAATCCATTTGAGAGCCTAAGATAGCTTCAAATTCCTTTAGTAGGGGGTAGAGCTCCATTGTGTTGAACCAGAAGACATGTTTTTTAGGATCCTAAAATTGAGTAAGAACATGGAGAAATGGGAAATTAATCTTCCTAGCATGCAAAGATCGAAAGACAGATCAATGAAATGGCTCTAATCTAGCCTATGATTTTCCATCCAAGTTTTTTAAGATTGGCTATAATTGTTTTAAGCTTTTTTCGATCATGTTAGGTGGATGGGATGTTGTCTAGAGAGATAATGAAGAGAATTCATATGAATGGAAAAGTAAGGATTTTGAAGAGGAGAGCTAGGGATTTAATTAGTTACAAACTGAACTTGCACAGGTGATCACTTTTAGGATCAAGTGCAGCACCTCTGCATGAAGAGGCAATTCATTATTGCCTCTTTATAAAGAGGTGACATGTCTCCAAGAGATGAAACCTATATTTAGGTTGCTGTAGAATGATTATACAGTACACGCAAATTCAGAGGGGAGCATTTCAGTAATAATAATCCCTTGATTGATTCAAAATCTTGCGAAAATTTGAATTTAAATGTTGCATCACTCATTTAGTGCAAAACATGAAAATGATAAAGCAAAAGTTAATTCAAAAAGTAACATATCAATAGTGTAAACCAATAAAAATGTTTTAAATGATCCGATACTATAAGGCCTCTAGGGTATCCATTTACTCATCAGCTCCATCGTCATCGTTGTCGTCCTTAGTATGCTCATCAGCTGGCTCCTCCTCCTCGACATCCCTTATATCATTATCCTCCTCATCACCTTTGACTTGAAGAGCAATAAGCTAACACTCGAGAGCAATATTCCTAGCTTAGCTAGCCCCATTTTGATCTTATCAAAATAAAACAAAAGGTAAGAAATCATGAGAGCATGTATACATATAGAAATAAGGTATAATTGTTACCTTCCATTGTTGTGCCATTTGCATAAGGAAGTCCTAATGGGCCTCAATCACCCTATACATATACTCTTTTTGATCTTAGGGTATCTGTGCAGTCAATATATTATTAGAATTAATTATATGTTAAGTTAAATTTGAGAATAGGACTTCAAAAGAAGGGAACTCACATGTGTAGTGACCTCTAGTAAGAACTAGGGCTCCAAGCTCATATCTAGCATCAAGAACAAATGAGAGACCTCGCCCGAAGGCACCAAGTAGTGTGTCAGTAAGTTAGGAGTGGCAACAAGCCTACCAACTATCACTTAAGATCTAGAGCTAAAAGGCTTCCCAATGATGTGTTAGAGGAGGTACCCTCATTGCTAGGCATAATACGGGGATGCTGATGAGGCCTCTCATGTGCTGTAGGCCTAGAACGAGGAGCTGATGCCCTTACTAGCACCTAAGGATGAAAATTAAGTTAGGAAATAGTAACTATGAGCACGAATGTAAAATATATGTTTAATAGAATTTCATGCTTACCTAAGTTGTAGGTGTAGGTAGAGGCAACCTCTGTATAAGATAAGCTCGTGCGAAATTTGCGTATCGAGACTTCCTCCTCTCATAATAATCTATAGCATCATCTTCCACCAAAGCCTAGTCAAGCTAATCTCTCTTGAACTCATGTGCCCAGAAAATATATTAGGGAGGAGAGAGGGGTGGCCGTCTCACTCGAGCACCCATCTACCACGAGTGTACTCTCTCACTGAGGTACCAAACTCTATAGTCAGGCCCTTGAAGTAGTACCCTCTTTTAAGATAGTGGAATCAAGTAGACTATGGCCTAAGACCAGCTAGCTTGGGGACCTCATAAATCCAGACACAATTGTGAAAACAAGCCAGTAAGTGAATGAATTTGAGTAACAAATATGTTACTAATTACAATTATGTTTTAAGGTACCTACCTCTTCATACGTGAGAGTGTTTAGTCACTCAAAATGAATATGCATGTGAGCAACTAGCCTCCTCTAAGCATGACTAGGGCCCCACTCCCCATGGTAGGGAAAGGAGTGTCGATAACACGAGTAATCCCTATAATCAGCTCTAGCTCTAGAGCCCAATCCTATAAAAGAAAGAAAGACTTGTTAGAAAATTATGATAATAACAATTAAGGTGGAACTTAATAACAAAAGAGGAGAGAAGTACCATAATAACATGCCAAAAACCATAAAGCCTCTTAGCTCCATGCACCAATTCATCCATACTCCTATACATATAAGCTAAGGCATAGTTTCCCTAGTCATATATGGCCACTAGATCTAAATCTCTTAGGATCATAAGAAAGCTCAAGTCTACAAAACTGGCAGTATCTATAAAAAGAGTGGTGCCTAGCAAGTAGACCAAGAATGCATGCATAAACTTATCAATATGGTGAGGTGTGGTAGTTGTCTCAACTTTAGCATGAGAATAGAAGCTTTTAATGGAATTAAGCTTTATTGTGTGTGCCCTCTTTATATCCGAGACCATGCCAAGTAGATGCTTGATGAAAGCAAGATAGTGTAGATATAGCTGATGGAGACCAGCATCAAGAAGAATAGAATCCCCCACACAAGCAATACTAGTGACTGCAGCAAAAGCCATAGGATCAAGTATAAACTCCTCAAAAGGAAGAAGGAACATATAAGTGGTGTCAAACCATCTCTCCATTAAAGCATGAAGAGGTTGGTAGTTTATATGCCCCTTTTATGCTGAAAGTGCTAGGACAAAATGAGAAAATCCCATGTTGTGGATATAAGCATTCACTGTGTCCGTGAGCTCGTCATACTAAATATGGGCATTGGTGAAGTTCCTAGCACCCTTGAGGGTGTGGGTATCAAGCTGTGGGAGTAAATCAGGGAGCGAAATTATTATTTCTCATGAATAAACTCAATTTATAGTAAAAAATCTATCAATGAAGTGAACACCTCTAGGCTAGAGGCAATCTCCCCATTAAAGAGGCATCACCTTTTGGTTAAGAGGCAATTACCTTTCCATGAGAACCTTTATGTGAAGAGGTGGCTGCCTCTTTATAATGAAGTGATCATTTAATTGAAGAGGCAATTGCCCCATCGAAAAGGTGATACCTAAAAAGAGTCCTAGGGAGTGAATAAGACTATCAAATAAAACAAAAAGAAATTAGAAAGATTTGAACAAGAATTTAAAAGAAAGTTGAGAAGGAAGAATGATGAACATAAGAATTTAAAGAGTTCAGATTCTTAATAATCCTCCATCTCCACCTAACTTATCACCAAGTTAGGATTTTGAATTGCCACAATCTATTTCCTTAGATTGATTTTTACAAATTGAGTTTTAGGCTTAACTTAAACCTTACAACTTGAGTTTTCAAAACTCACTCAAAAACCAATTTACAAGTGTCTTTAAGGCTTACACTAAAATCGAACTCCCAAGTGTTTTAATGGCTAAACACTTAAACTAATTCCTTTAGAATAGAATCTCACTTTCCATTTTCTAATCCTAGAAAATAGAAGAATAAGAATATCTATTCTAACACTCAAACTCTCATTAAAGTATACAACAATAAAATGAATTTTGAAAGAGTTTAGAGAGCTTACTTGAATGCTTGAAAGTATAAAATGAATAAATAAGTTTCTTAACATTAAAATAATCTTTAGAGTTTATATTTATACTTGGGCAATTCAATTATAGCTGTTGGAAGCAATAATTTTGTTCCCAATAAAATCAAAGTCAATTTGAATGAAATTTGGACTTTTTAGCTGCAAATTGTTAGGTCCTGGTCGGGATATCATCAGTCCCAATCAAGATGAGCATTGAATAGTTGTTACGAGCCATTGTATTTAAATCTCTACATTAGTCCCAGTCAGGATATCATTGTCTCTGGCAATATCCTAATCGGGGCTTGGATCAAGATTAGTTCTACCAAAAATTGAGTTTTTTTTTTTCAAAAATTAGTGTTCTTTAGTTCCGGATCGGACTATGAAAAGATTTGTGCTTTTTTTTTTATGCAATTTAGTTCCTATGTTGAGTCCAATCTAGATAGTGCTTGTAATGTCTTTCCGAAATGATTTTTCTTTGATAGTTCATTATTATTTTGACTTCCAAATTACTCCTAACTTATATACACTTGAAGCAAACACTTTAGTTTCTCAAAATCAAGTTTGTTAAGATTAAAATCAAGGTTGATAACTTACTTAGGTCAATGATCCCTTTTTGATTTTGACAAACTTATTTTGAGTTTCAGAAAAATAATACAAGGTAAAGTGTGTGATAGACAAAAATTGTGATAATAATGATGATATCAAAAAAATCAAATACATTTCTTTATTTCTCTCACTTATGAATATGGACATGATAAGAAATATAAATTTATAATTTATTCTTCATAAAAAAATATAAAATATATTATGAGAGAATTATGGCCTAATATAATAAATATGTTAAAAACATAATCAAAAGATCTTGCGATATAAAGGAAATAATTTCAAACATATATGCATATAATGATCACAAAAATCGTACATATAGCACAACCTCATTTGATCATATAAAGCTTAGCTAGCTAATCATACATGATCATGTGGCACTTAGCATGTTACAAACACAAACACTGCGCATAATTTTCTTTTTTTTTTTGTTAAAGACAAAAAGAAAAGAGAGAGATATAAAAGGAAAATGAACCTAAATGAATAAAAAAATCTTAGAGGTATTAAAAATCACAAACCAAAACAATAAAAAAAATACACAAAATCTTTATGAATTATATGGAATATATAAAAATAATATTCAAATAATTTTCTCTCCCCCTATCATAAAATAGAATAAGAAGAGAGAATTTTTTTTTTTCATATTAAGGACACACTATCACATAAGTATATTTAAAATATTTTTCCCTTACACCCTTTTAATTAACTAAATATACATGCAAACTCAAATATTTCTCCCCCTTGTTAAAAATAAAAAAGAATGAATACTAGATAAATTTATATTTTTAAAGAAATAAAAATTTCATGAATAAAAAAAATTCATACAGTGCAAAGATAAAATACTAAAAATAATTTTAAAATAAACTAAACATAAAGAAGCATAAAATGAGATTGAAAACAAACTAATAGCTAGAGGCTCACACACAAAAAATAAACCAAATAGATACTAAAAATAAAATAAACAAAAAGTGCATATAATATCTATTCTAGAGCAAGAGATGAATGAGGAAGAGGATAAGTAAATGTGTAGTCTTGTTGCTCCTAAATATGATGGACATTACATGGAAGATGAGCAATGTTGTCATCAATTTGATTGAAATGCACATTAAAATTGGACTTAACTTCATTAAAGTGGGAATTGAAGTTAGATTCCATCAAGGACATACATTCAAAGATTTTTCCTGCCCAAAGAGGTTCATCATCTCAAGCTTGAGCACCTTGAGTAGATGTAGCTTCACTTCTTGTCCATTTTCTTAGAGGAGCATCATGAGTTTGAGGTTCTTGTTCTTCTTCCCCAAGGTCTTAACCTTCTTGCTCTTCCAATTCTTGAAACATAGCTTCAATATTTTCACTTACTCTAAGGTCATGTTTCCAAATCCAAACTCCATTAATAGAGATGAATTGTTTGGAATTTATAATAAATGACTCATCAAGAAGTATGGGTTTAGTAGAGGGTAGAGGATCAAGATTAATATTATAGAATTTAGTCAATTTGTAACCATTCCACCAATACAAATTGCACTGGTATTAATATAACTAATTAGTTAAATTCTCCACTGTAAAAATCTTCCCAAAATAATCTTTTCATCATGAAAATGCAATAAAGAATGAAAAGATCATCAAGAGAAAGGGCTTCATTAGAAAGAGCTTTACCATTTATAGAATACGTAATGAAGCGATGAACATACCAAAGTGCTTTGGATTTGATGTGAGAGGCCTTAGTATGATCAACAGAGAATTGAAGAGCATTAAGAGCTTTACTTTCATCCCAAAATGAAGAAGCAAGCCAATGAGGGTTAACTTGAATGTGTCCCTTTAAGGGAAAAACAAAAAAATAGTGTCAAACTCTTAATAAGTCATTAAGCGATCTCTTCCCCCCCCCCTAATTTAAATCTCATTGAGAATTAAGTATTAGCAACATCAAATTTGACAGAACGAAGAGTGTATGATGAAATAAATTCAATAATGAGAGAAGGATAAGATGGAAAAGGTGAGAAAGCAAAATTAAAGATCCCACTTTTGCGAAGAAGATCCTTGACAACTAATTGCTTTGAGAGTAGGTTCATCTATAAATCTTGAGGGAATGAAAGCTCTCTTTTGGAATTAAGACATTCTTTTCTTGAGATCTCTTTTGAAAGGAAAATTTTGATTAAGATGAAAATCTAGTAGGAATAGAATGGTATTTATAGGCAAGAGAGTAGGGTGTTGGAAATAGTTCAAAATTTGAATTTGAATTAAATAGGAACCTCAAACATCATTCCTGATTTTGATTGGGGAGTTAAAAGGTTAATAGCATTTGAAATTTAATGATTCAGGATTAATGTCTCATCGAGACATGCTTCCATCCCAGTTGAGACATGATGTCCTAAGTGATATCCCAATTGGAATATTTATTCAGGATCAGTTAATGTGTAAAACACATAACTGACATATGATGTCTCGATTAGGACATAATCTGATCTCGAGCGGGACTAAGTTATTGATATTAAAGTTTGCAAATTTTTGCAGTTAAGTCAAAAATATCTTACAACTAAGCCCTTGCGAATTTAATTGCATTTATTTTGAATTAATTGAAGATTTTTAGAAGAATTAAATGAGTATATGGAATGAACTCATTTAAGGAAGGATATATTTTACTAAAAATTAAAATAATTAATTTAATGAAAGTTTCATTAATCAATTATTAATTTTTCGAAATAGGAAGAATTTAAAAAAATTAAAAATAAAGAGGATCAAATTTAAAAAGATTAATGTAAAATAAAAACCATATATTTTTTTTAAAAATGAGGATTTTAAAACAAACACCAAAAATATATCTAGTAATCAAGTATTATATACCAAAAATAAACATAAAGAAAACTTAAAGGAATCCAAATATTAGTATAGTAAAATTAACACAAAATCAAGACAGACTAGAACAATCAATCATGCCTTCATTGAGAGGTTTGGTGAAGATATTTGCAAGTTGATTATTTGTATCAACAAAATCAAGTGAGATATCACCAATTTGAACATGATCATGCAAAAAATCATGTCGAATGTCTATATGCTTAGTTCTAGAGTGTTGAATAGGATTCTTACTCAGGTTTGTAGCACTTCTATTATCATATTTGATAAGAATGTGATTAATTTTTGCACTATAGGCCAACAATTATTGTTTTTGCCATAAGACCTATGAACAACAAAGACTTGCTACAATATATTAAGCTTCAATAGTGAATAATGCAACTAAAACTTGTTTCTTACTAAACTAAGAAACTAAACACTGTCACAAAAATTGATAAGTTCCAAAAGTGCTCTTTTTATCCAGTAAAATACCGGTAAAGACTACATCCAAATAACTAATTAACTCAAAGGAAGAACTCATAGGATACCAAAGTCCTAAATGCATTGTACCATAAAGATATTTGAAAATTCTTTTGATAACAATCAAATGAGACTCTCTAGGACTTGATTGAATCTAGCACATAAGCAAATAGCAAACATAATATCAAGTCTACTAGTAGTTAAATAAAAAAGGGATCCAATCATACCTCCAAATATTTTTCATTAACCAGTTTGTTATTCTCATCCTTATTGAGTTTGGTTGTGGTGCTCATTGGAGTTTTACTTTTCTTAGCTCCATCCGTGCCAAACTTTTTGAGGATGTCTTTGGTTTGATTGATGAAAATCCCATCTTTGCATTGCTTAATTTGTAATATGAGAGATGATTTTAGTTCTCCCATCATACTCTTCTCAAATTCTACTTGAATTAGCTTATAATTCCTCACACAAGTAATGGTTAGAAGCACCAAAAATAATATCATCAATATATAATTGAACAATTAATAAATCATGCTTGGATTTTTTTATAAAAAGAGTTGTGTCAACTTTTCCTTTAAATAGCCCTTTCTCCAATAAGAAGTTGCTTAATCTTTCATACTAAGCTCTCAGAGCTTGTTTCAATCCATATAATGCTTTTGACAATTTAAAAACATGATTTGGAGAATCAAAATTTTCAAAACCTAGAGGTTGCTTAACATATACCTCCTTTTTAATGAAACCATTTAGAAATGCATTTTTAACATCCATTTGATAAAGTTTAAAATCCATGAATGAACCAAATGCAAGTAGCATTCTAATAGCTTCCAACCTTGCAATGAGGCAAAGGTTTCATCATAATCAATGCATTCTTCTTGATTATAACCTTTAGCTACTAGTCTAGCTTTGTTCCTAGTTATAACAACTTATTCATTCATATTATTTCTAAACACCTATTTGGTGCCTATAATAGGATAATGTTTTGGTCTAGGAACTAAGGTCTAAACTTTATTTCTCTTAAATTGATTTAACTATTCTTGCATAGCAAGGACTTAAAATTCAACACTCATTGCATCATTAACCTTTTTGGGCTTAATTTAAGAAATGAAGGCTAAATTAACAATAGAATTTAATTGAGATATAGTAGTTACCACTTTTGTAGTGTCACCTATGAAGAGATCTTGAGGATGAGCTTTCTTGAATTGCTAATCCTTTGGAAGGTCATCCTTCAAGGTAAGTTGAGATGTCTCCCCATTATCCTCCTTGCTTGGACCTTCAAGTTCTAAAGGCTTACTAACATTTTCTTCTTGAGTATCCATAATCTCATTGTCACCTATAAGATCATTAACACTATAAACATCATTTCTAGGATTAAGTAAGTTTGATTCATTGAATACAACATGCATTGACTCTTCAACTACTAGAGTTCTTTTATTAAAAACTCTATATGCTTTACTAGAAATAGAATAGCCTAGGAAAATTTCATCATTAGCTTCAGAATAATATTTCCAAAGATTATCCTTGGTGTTTAATAGAAAGCACTTACCTCCAAATACTCTTAGATATGATTTTTTGGGTTTTCTATTGTTCCATAGCTCATAAGATGTTTTATTTAAAATTAGTCTTTTGAAAACATGGTTTGAAATGTGCGAGTGGCCAAAGATTTCTTTTTATTTTGTGTTTGTCAAATCATCAATCTGAGTTTTTAGAGTTTCAATGTTTCTAAGGGATATGACAACTTTACTGAATAGGGACTATCAATTAGTCTTATGAGGAATAAGATGCTTTTTGACTTTATGGAGTCGTTACCCAATTTTTAGAAAATTGAGAAAAGAAAAGGACAACATCGGGTCACTCAATGAGTATTGCACCCAATAAAGTTTTTTAGGTTCAGGGGATTATATATACTTTTTTACTATTTCTCATTCTATTATATTCAATGTATAACTACTGTAACACCTTAGTTTTGGTAATGATAGTTTGTATAGAATTCATATAATACATCAAATAGTGGAAGATTAATAAGTTGAAATACTATTATTACATTGCTTTCCTAATAAAATTCATATAAAAGGAAAAAAGATAGCGAAAAAGTAAATCTAGCTTAGATATAATAGACCTACAAGGTTAGCATGACTATGCACATAGGTTGCTCAATTACATGAATAATAGGATAAGCAATAGACACTCAATCACTTAAAAGAGTAAGCAAAATGTACACAATCATGCATTTTTGTAGTGATTATTTAAGCTATGATGATATATGATGACAATATCGGGGATGCATGGTGACATCACTGGATCGTGAGCATAATGACTCTAGTCTGAAATGTGAACCTTTAATGTTATTGATATTTACGATGTGGTTTCATGTTTCAAAACTAAAGGATGCAAGTTGATGATATGAGATGAGTAAAATAAAGCATAAATTAATCATATAGCATGCAAATTGTCAGTCTCATCACGTAAGCATAATAATATTCACAAATGTTGGTGATAGTAAAATAAAATGCAGTGCGATAAAATAAACATGCTAAAATGATTATTGGTCCTTAGATTTGACTGTGCTTATATGAGTTGTGAAGCTTTAGCTTTGAGAGATTATCAAACTTTCCTTATTGAGAGGTTCAAAATGACATGTAGAATGATGCTAGTTTTTATACCTTTAAAGCATGCTTTAACAAAGATGAGGCTAGGTTTAATGGAAGGGAAAATGCAGTGGGGGAGCTAAAACTATTTAGAAGCGGGTTTCCAATGCCTTTGAGCAGATAAATTTTTGAGTGTTGTGTGTTTCGTCTTGCTTCCCCCCTCAAAATGGGGTGTGGAGGTGTCTATTTATAGTGAAAAATGTGAGGAAGAGGGGTGAATAGGTGTGGCCACGTGTGTGCCCCTAGGATAGAGTGTGTGGCCATGCAAAGTGCATGTGATTGCGCACTTAGCACATGGCCATGCATGCTCGCATGTGGTTATGCACACTGTCACACATTACGCACTCCATTTGGGGCTTTTTTGGGCTATTTCAAGGTTGGTTGTTAGGGTTTTTGGGCTTTTTTTAACACATTTTTGAAGTCTATTTTGTCTAATTGGGGTTCAGTTTTAGCGTATGACACTTAAGGGTGTTTACGCACACTTTTGAGTGATTGCGCTAAACCTCAGGTTGTTTTGGACTATTTTGGGACCACTTCTGGAGGTTTTAGAGCCCTTCAGATGCATTTTTTAAGTCCATTTTATCAAAACAAAATTTTTTTTCTTAAAGTTAGGTCCCGTTTTGATAAAATGAACATCGGCTCAACAAGCTGTGTATTCCAAGAGAAGATTCTTATAATAAGCCTCTTACTATTATGATAATTTGTGTTTCATAAGATCGGAGTGCAACTTAATGGCTTGGTGATCTATTTCACACACTATTAAGGTTGGTTATGGTTTTAAGGTTGCACATTTCAGGGGTGTTACGAATGAGCAAACTCTAGTCTTTTTAAAGATTCATTTCATTATTGGACCTTTTTTAGGATTATCAAATTTAGGGCATGACAGTTGCCCTTACCTCACGTGTGTTGCATAGCCACCTAGCGCTAGTGTTAATACACATGAATCAAATGCAAAGATGCAAAAAATCATTTTTTGAGGAGAGAGGTACTTATTTGAGTATTGTGTTGTCATGATTCAATTGTTAGGATATTGCCACTATAACCTCTTTAGGTGTTAACGAATAAATACTATAGGCAAATAGATACTACCACTATAACCCTTTCAAGTGTCAGGTGAATAAATAGATACTACCATTATAACCTCTTTGGGTGTTAGGTGAACAGACAGATTCTACCATTATAACCTTTTTGAGTGTCAAGCGAACAAATAGATACTGCCACTATAACCTCTTCGGGTGTCAATGAATAGATAGATACTACCATTATAACCTCTTTAGGTGTCATGTAAATAGATAAAATAGACAAATATTACCATTATAACCTCTTTAGGTGTCAAGTGAACAGATAGATACTACCACTATAACCTCTTAGGTGTCAGGCGAACAGACAGATACTGCCATTATAAGCTCTTTAAGTGTTAGGCGAACATATAGATACTACCACTATAACCTTTTTAAGTGTCAGGTGAATAGATACTATAACCTCTTCAGGTGTCAAGTGAATAAACTGTTGTGATCATGTGATTGATGTAATATGTCCTTCTCTTTTGGTCTTGGTCGGTGATGATGTAGTGATGATGATGTAGTGTGATGCAGTAATGATGATGCCATCATTCTTCCTATTGCAAATGTTATTTTGATGATTTCAAATAAGATATCCTTTTGGTGATTCTTCCTTTTTTTTCTTTTAGGAGGTGCTGAGTTTTTTAAAATGGTGAGGTTGCATATAGTGTCTTTGGATAGATGTAGTGCATATTAATGTATTTTTATGTGAGTTTAGTGCATGTATTATGCTCAAATAAAGATTTAGGGCCAAATAAATGAGTGTACAAAGTCTCAGAGTGTGCGTACAATTGTACGCGAGCTCGTGGAAGGGGGAAGTACTTGTGGTTACGCTTGTAGAGCGCATGGCCATGTGCCTCCCCCTCTCTAGTCTACTTAAGATGTACATTTTTTTATGTTTGGGGAAGCTTCTTTCAGCCTTCTTTAAGTGTGTTTCATATTTTCTTGACCCTTTTTAAGTTTTGAGTGTTTTTTGCTCTATGTTTTACTTTTGAACTTTTATTTTTTCTCTGCATAAGATGGAGTTCCCCAACATTCCTAAGGGTCTAAAGGATATCTTTTTGGATGTCGAGGGTAACTTCACAGAGGCCATTAGTGCTGGGACTAGTACCGATGGTCTATTTGGCACTCAAGGTCCTTAACCGTCTAGGCTAGGCTTTCTCAAGGAGACCCGATTCCCATGGTTCACAGTCTGGAAACTCATGCTTTGGCTTGTCATCATCACTAAGTAGGTCCTCCTTTATACTTTATCTTTTATTTAGCTATTTGGGTTGCTTTGCTATTTATTAGCTTTTGTTGTATTTGTTATTCTTTCAATTGAGGTTGTCATAGCTGTAGTTTTATAGTTTTTGCTATGAATGTTAATCCATAATTTTATTATAAGTGCAGATAGCTTGATAGCCCTTGCTTTATTTTTGGTTTTAATTGTCTGCTAGTGCTTGTAGTGATGCTTCTCTTTTCAGCTTTTATTATTATCTTGGTCCTGTTAAATAGTAGTGAAAAAAGATATATCAGCATTTATTATTTATGTAGATTCTTGATAGTGTACCTATTATTTGTAGCCTTATAGGTCTATTACTATATTGCTTGTTAGCTTCAACTAGGTTAGCATATACTATCAGGGTCTTCCGCTGTGTGTGAAGCAGATGGTTACAAGGAAGGGTTTTGATAAGATTATCATTGCACTTTCTTATAACTCATATGTGTTGAGTCAAATTGATATATACACATTGATTGAGTGATGGATGGACAAGACGCAAAATTTTTAGTTGCTCGTTGGGGAGATGACCATCACTCTTTTAGTCTTTGTCGCTATTATGGGCTTGAGCTTTTCTAGGGAGCCTGTTCCCTTCAATAAGGAGGAGTGTTCTTCTACGGTGATGAGGAGGCACCTTACCATGGAGTTGCTTGGGATGCCTACCCCTATAAAGCTTGGTTTTCCATACCCCACTCATTACACTAAGTTTGTCTCTACCATACGATGATGTATAATGTTGATATTGTTTTGGTAGAGTAGCTAGCTTATTGCTTTCTGTTCTATTTATAGAGTATTATCATCTTCCTGAATCCTTTAGGTACAGGTAGTTTGCAATTATTTCCTATCCTGAGAGACTTAGATAGCTTATCGAGGTACTGTTGGGATACTATTGCTTTCATCTATATGTACTCGGGTCTGGATGCAGCATGTTGAGGTGGCTTAAGGATTTAGGGATGCTTATTTATGATGGATATGAGTGAGAGTTCTTGTATATGTCCTTTTGCTCTTTATCTTTTACTTATTTTTTCCTAATTTTTTGAGTTATGATTTGATAGATCTAAGCTTATAAGTTTAGGGTTCTTCCTTATCCAACTATCAACCATCTCCTGGAGGATGGTTTTCCTAATTATCCTAGCTAGATTAGAAAGACCACTAATTTGATTAAGGATTGCATAGAGGCTTGAGATTACATGAGTAGGCTATCACCTGGATAGGTATGCTTAATTCCTATTGTGTTGATTGTTTTATTTTCTAGGGATTCTTTATTCACTTTTTCCTTTTAAGCAAATTCTCCTTTGTTGGTGGGTAGTGAGGTTAGATTGGTTAATAAAGATGGTGATGACATGGCAGCTAATAAAGATGAGTGCTACTTCCTAGCCTTACTAGCAAGGCATGGTATCTAAGTGAGTGAGTCATCATTGGTGAGATGGCCCATTTGCAAGGAGAGTCCATATTCCTGCTCCTGGTGACATGTTCTAAGGTTATGAGCTCAGTGCGGATGAGCTTGCTACTGCCATGATAGGGTATCCCTCTGAGAGTCTCTTAGAGGGCACAAGATCTCTTTATGTTAATGTGTTGATCCCACAGTTGATTGATGTTATAGCTGGTGACTTTATTCCTTCACCTCTTTAGGTGAATGGGGCTTGTCCTTCAAATTTAAGGGTCGTCTAGAGTTGCTTCTTCTAATCTAGTAGGCTTTTATTCTTGTTTTGTAAAATCATGTAGCAAACTTTATTAGTAATAAGTTGTAATTGACATGGTTATATGAACTTACCTACAATAATAGGGATCTCGTTGGAAGAGATCAGGGTCCCATTTCGAAGAGGCTGAAGGCACATTTTGTACTAAGGCGACTATCCATAGTAGCAGTATGGCTTTTGCCAATGCCATTCTTAGGGACTTAGTGATTAGGTCATCCTCGATTTTATCTAGGATGGACATCTTTGGTAGAGGAGTGTATCATGATTTGCCTCATCTTAGTTTCCTCAAATCAAATGTTATCCCTTTTGATGCTTCACATGTTCATGCTTTATTTCACTTATTTTGCCTTTATTTTGTCTATTTGATGATTGGTGTTTGACTTATTTACTTTTTTTTTATAGATCCCTATCTTTTCTAGCCAGTGCTGGTGTATTGTTGCAAGGAGCGTCCAATAGCACTTTTTGGAGTTTAGAAGCAACTAAAAGGTATGCTTTCTTTATTGTGCCTATTTATTTATGCACTTGTTTTACGTATATATGTATGATATGCAATTTTCATGTAAAGCAGGTTAAACATCTCCATGCTAGCCGCGAGTGGGAGTGAGAGCACCCAGCTTATCATGATCATATTGGTGAGTTAGAGTCATGCCTAGCATCCTTCATGATGAATGATGAGGAGCCTGGATTAGATGATGGGGATTCTTGAGCTAGATCAATGCTCACTTCTGATGACAACCACAACTGATGTACTTGTTTTAGGAGCTAGGTGTGGGGCTTTTGGCTTTATGGTTACTTTATTATATCATTTTCCCGAGGTGATGGACTGTATGTGTTATATTTAGGCATTTGTCCTATATGTGTTGTACAATATATGTATGGTGATTATCGTAGTATATATGCTTCTTGCCATTGTTATGCATGGTAATGTTTGCCATTACTATTGTCTGCCTCTTTTATTTTTCCCTCTTTCGCCTAAGGTGTCTCCTTTTGGAGTTTTTAATTAGCTAGGTTTTCTTTTTTTTTTCTTCCCTCTTTTGCCTAGGGTGTCTCCTTTTAGAGCTATTCACACCTAGCTAGGCTTTTTTAATAAAGGCTTTAATGATAGTGGCTAATCTCGAGGATAGAGTTCAAAGAAGATAGCAAGAATTGTGGTCATATAATGAAAGACAATGCAAAGCATGTTTAATGCAATTCATAATGAAAAAATGTGTTGCACTTTTCAAAGACATTTTGCATAGATTGGCAATCATTCTCATTCACTGAAATCATTTAAGAAAAGCATAGGTGCATTTCATAAAAATTTCAAACTTAAGGTTACCCCTATTCCTAACTGGCCTTCTCAGGTTTTCTAGTTAAGTATTTTCTCTCTTTCCTTATTTTTTTCTTAGGTTACCCATGTAAGGTTTTCAACCTAGCAAGAAGTCCCTAATTTTTGCCTGAGCATCCATTTTTAGGTTTTCAACTTAACGGGTTTTTTTTCCTTAGACATAGTACTTCTTTAGGCGATTTGCATTGATAGATTTAGAGAATTCATTGTCTTCAACATCCATTAGTTTGACTACTCCTTTCGATAAGACATGTTTGACTAAGCATGGGCCTTCCTAGTTTGGCCTGAATTTCTCTCTATGGTTTGGAACATTCTGCCTTGCTTGATTTAACACCGAGTCTCATGTTTTTACACTCTTATGTTTCACCTTCTGTTGAAGGTTTTAGCTAGCCGAGCCTGATACAACTGTGTATGGTATAAAGCTTAGACCTTTTTACCATTTAAGAGAGTGAAATTATTATGCCTCTATTAGGCCCATTGTACTTTTGGCAATTAAGATTCAATTGCTACCCAAAGAGACTTGATTTCTATTTCAACTAGAAGTACTACTTCTAATCCATATACTAGTAAGAAAGGAGGTAATCCTATTAAGGTTTTGACTATTATTCAGTATCCCTATAAGGCATATGGTAATCTTTCTACCCAATATAGGTAAGTGCAGGGAATTCCTTTTGCTTTATCTACCTTGGGGTGAACAGATGTGGACGCTTCATTAAATGGTGTATTATTCTTGTCTTAGGCATTTCTAGCCTTAATTTAGGCTTGGAGGATTTCAGTTATGGTACCATCAGTAAGCAATTTTTGGATCCCTTATTTTAATTTGTCTTTGAATTATTGACAAGAGGTATATTCTTGGTCACTCATGTTTGAAATTTGTATTCCTGTACATTTATCAGGGTTAGCTAAATGAATGATGCATAATGTATGCCTGCAAAAGAAAAGGGTGAGCATATATGCATTAAGTGGATGCAAAATCCTATAATGAAAAATCATCATTGCTACAAGAAATAATGGTTAGTAAGTGCTACCTACATGTATGTTATGTATGCATAATTAATCTTAAGAGCTGGTTAGTATTTCTTGCACAATGAACAAACCAATCACAAGCAAGCTCTCATTTCCAACCTTATTTCTCCATGAGGCCATTTAGTTTCTTTCTTAGGTGGGTTTTGAACCGATAGCCATCGGGGGACCATGGTTTTGCTCTCGAAACTAGGCTGTTTCAATTTATGTGGATCAAAATCAAAGGGTAAACTAAGGAATGATACCAAAATGTACTTGAGTTAATCACATAATGTCAATGTGGGGATCAATTATCGGGCTTTAAATGATGTACAGAGCTCGTATGTGCCCAAATACATAGGGCCAAGGTCAATCAAAAGAAGCCTAAGTTCTTATCCTCATATCAATATTTAATATATTTATTAGGAGTTATGAGAGTATCGTTTAACAATTTACAATATGATTTTGTCAATATAAAGGTCCACAATCTAGTTGAATTCTTAACCCATTCATTTAATCTAATAATAACAAATGGATGACGTCTCATAGGTTTCATCATTGAAGGATGTTGTTATTTGTTTGTTCACATAGACTATTCAAGTTTAGGTATATGATTCTTATCGTTCCTTATGCTTTGGGCTTGCATGAGGTAGATGAGAATCACATGGGTCTGAGCATAAACATTTTATGAAAACTGACATTATGATGTCATTCAGTGATAGATACTAGAAGAGTAATGTCATTTATGAATATAATGTCAAAAGGACAACATTAGGACAAGGATAGCATGCACAGCTTGGTGCAATCCTAGTAGATGTTACTACTGGCTTATCTAATTAAGCTAAGTTAGGGTGAAAGGCTAAAGGTTCCTTTAGAGAGAATGCCCCCATATGACTAGGGTTATAGACTCCAGTCAATGAGTTTAGCATTCTTTTGATAACTCGATCACCCCCCTTAGGACTTGGGTCACAGACTCTGGTTAAATAAGTCTGGCGAATGTACGAGTAAAGACTAAAGGTGATAATACCTATCTTTATCACCTTGTGACTCGAGTGGAATCATAGTGGCAATTTCATTTAGTATTATCAAGGTTTTAAGGACTAGTGGTGAACGTGTGATGTGTAGTGTAAATGCAGTGGTAAGGGGCTTTACACGATTGAGTATTGCATAATGAGAAATAGTCATTTTCAAGTTGATTTCTTTTACTTAGAAATCCCCAATGGAGTTTCCACTATGAGTGACCTAAGATTTCTTTTTCTTCCATGTTTGTTGGAACATTGATATGAGTTTTTGGAGTTGCTATGTTTCCTAGGGACTTGACAAATTTACTCAATAGGGACTATCATTTAGTCTTGAGAGAAATGAGATGTGTTTTGATTTGTGGAGTCGCCACCTAATTTTTAGAAAATTAGAAAAAAAAGGGACAACATTGGATCACTTAATGAGTATTGCCCCTAACAGAATTTTTCAAGTTTGAGGGATCTCATATACTTTTTGACTATTTCTCATTATATGATAATCAATGTAAAGCTACTACAACACCCTAGTTTTGATAATGACAATTTGTATAGCATTCACACAATACATCAGATAGTGGAAGATAAATAAGTTGAAATATTATTATTACATTGCTTTCCTAATAAAATTCACATAAAAGGAAAAAAAGATTGCGGAAAAGTAAATCTAGATTAGATATAATAGACCTGTAAGGTTAGCATGACTATGCACGTAGCTTGCTCGATTACATGAATAATAGGATAAGTAATGGACACTCAACCACTTGAAAAACTAAACAAAATGTATAGAATCATGCATGTTTGCACTGATTATTTATGCTATGATGATATATAATGACAATATAGGGGATGCATGGTGACATCATTGGACCATGAGCATAATGACTCTAGTCTAAAATGTGAACCTTTTATGTTATTGATATTTACGATGTGCTTTCATGTTTCGAAATTAGAGGATGAAAGTTGATGATATGAGATGAGCAAAATAAAGCATAAATTATTCATATAGCATGCAAATTACCAATCTCATCACGAAAGTACAATAATATTACCAAATGCTGGCGATAGTAAAATAAAATGCAATAAATGTGCTAAAATGATTGTGTGGTCCTCAAATTTGACTGAGCTTATACGAGTTTTCAAGATTTAGCTTCAAGAAATTATCAAGCTTTCCTCGTCAAGAGGTTCAAAATGACATGTAGAATGATGCTAGTTTGTATACCTTTACAACATGCTTTGAAAAATATGAGGCTAGTTTTGGTGGAAGTGAGACCTAATAACCTAAGAAAAATGTAGTAGGGGAGCTAAAAATGTCTGGAAGTGAGTTTTCAATGCCTTCGTGCAGGCAAAAATTTTATAACCACACTTATTTGCCCCCTCAAAATGGGGTATGGAGGTGTCCATTTATAATGAAAAATGTAAGGAAGAGGGGGGAACATGTGTGGTTATGCACATGTCCCTAGGATAGAGCTCGCGACCATGTAGAGTGCACGTGACTGCACACTAAAGTCTATTTTTTCTAATTTGGCCTCAATTTTAGTGCATGACACTTAAAGGTGTTTACGTGCACTTCTAAGCAATACGGGCTAAACCTCAGGTTATCTTGGATTATTCTGGGATTGCTTCCGGAGGTTTTGGAGCCTTCTGGATGCATTCCCAAAGTCTTTTTTATTAAAATTGATTTTTATTTTTTCAAAAAGTTGGGTCTCGGTCTGATGAAATGGACACTGGCTCAACAAGCTGCATATTCTCGAAATAAGCCTCTTACTATTCTAATAATTTGTATATTATAAGATCAGAGCACATAATGGCTTAGTGATTGATTTCGGACACTGGTGAGGTCAATTATGGTTTTAAGGTTGCACACTTTAGGGGTGTTATGAACAACCAGACTCTAGTCTTTTCAAAGATTCATTTTATCATTGGACCTTTTTAGGGACAATCAAATTTGAAGTATGACAAAATGTAACAAGATGTGTTACCAGATTTTGCCTAAAAGTATAGAGGTAAATTATACTCATAAAGCATTATCCTAGCCATTTCCATAAGAGTTATATTTTTCCTTTCAAAAATCCTATTTTGTTGAGGAGTTCTAGGAGAAGAAAATTTATGTGAAATACCATTTTCATTGCAATAGGTTTTGAAAAATTCATTTTCAAATTTGGTTCCATAACCACTTCTAATTGTAGAGATACAAAAACCCTTTTTTCTTTTTGAACTCTTTTGGTAAAATTTTCAAAAGTTTTAAATGCATCATTCTTATGAGCAAGAAAACATACCCAAGTAAATCTAGAGTAATCATTAACCAGTACATAAGTATAGTGCATTCCACCAAGACTAGCAACTCTAGTTGGTCCAAATAAATCCATATGTACAAGTTCAAGTGGTCTAGAAATAGAGACTACACTTTTTAGCTTAAATGAGGACTTGAATTGTTTTCCCTTTTTATAAGCATCACAAGGTTTATCCCTAGTGAATTCAAGCTTAGGTAAACCAATTACAAGTGTATGTTTACAAAGATCATTCACAAGCTCAAAATTTCCATATCCTAACCTTCTATGTCATGTCCATATGTCATAGGAAATAGACACTAAGCATTTGATGTCTTTGTTATCAATCTTATTCAAATCAATAACATAAACATTATTTACTCTTTAACTACTAAAAATTACTTTGTTTTCATCACGACTACTAACAAAGAAATTTCTAGGATAAAAAGTCACTTTATTTCCCATGTCACATAATTGAATTATACTAAGAAACTTATGTTTAAGACTATCAACAAACAACACATGATGTATAGATAAGGATTGAGGATTACCTATTTCTCCAATGCCAATAATCTTTCCTTTTGCATTATCTTCGAATGTGGCATGTCCTTCATCCTTAGCATCAATCTTATTGAATTGCTCCTTATCTCACGTCATGTGTCTTGAACATCCATTATCAGGATACCACTTTCTTTTTGTTCTTATGGATTTTAAGCACACTTACATAAAATAATTTAAGTGTTCTTTTAAACCCAAACCTTTCTCGATCTAGGTTGGTTAGTCTCAAGAAAATCCAAAGGAAATAAATTCATGTGTAGTCTTTATGGAAGTATACATTATTGGTATGTCCTTTGATCATGTAATATGAACATATGACATTTTCAAATTTATTTCTCCTAGTATGATATGCTTTCCTAGTATGAGAAGCATGTCTTTCATGTTGTGTTGGTGTGTGCTTCCTATAACTCTTTTGAGTTATAGTATGTGACATACATTGATAATGACAATGTGTATTTTGATAGGTTTATGAAACATGTTTATGTGTATTATGTTGTGTATCATGCCTAATATGATTGTGTCTAGCATACATATAAGCATGTTTAGGTTGAGGTGCTCTACTTTAAGCCTTACCTCTTTATGTTGATGAAGGATGAGTTTTATGAGTTCCCTTATTGTTTAACACATGAGATCTTTTAGCTTTAAAAGCTTGAGTCTCAATTAGTTTAGAGGTAGAATGAGAGGAATTGCATGATGATTTAAAAATTTTAATATGTAATGATGATGAAGATGAGGCCATTCCATTAGAATATCCAATTCCATGAGTATTTCCATGAAATTTTTGAGAGTTAAGTAAGTTATCTAAACTCTTTTTTCCTCTTTGGGATTTTGATATGGAATTTTTTAGCTCAACTATCTCATTAGAAAGTTTATGATTTTCATCACTTGCTTTTTTAGTTGCTCTTTTAAGATTTAGAAGATTTTAAATCACTAGCAAGTTTATCATTTGATTTAACAAGACTAGAAAAATCAATTTTTAACTTCTTAAATTCCTTGGTCAAGCTATTTACTCATGCTTATAATGCTTCTTTTTAGAACATAAGCTTTTGCACTTAAGCAAGAGTTCGCTCACAATAGAGCTCTCCACATTATCATCATCATAGTCATTATAAACACAACAATCATCATAAGAGGAGTTAGAAGTATATGGTACCTTATTTTCATCCTCAAGGGCTATGAAGCAAAGATTGGCCACTTCTTATTGTTCCTCTTCCTTTTCAGATTCAAAGGAGTCATCCCAAGTAGCTTTAAAGGCCTTCTTTCTATCTTTGCTCCCTTGTTATTGAATTTGAGTTTGGGGCACTCACTTCAAATGTGTCCTGGTTTCTTGCATTCATAACAAGTAACTTCTTTGGTTCTCTTCGTACCATCTCCTTCAAACTTCTTATTAGAGTCCCTTGCTCTTGAGAAATTTTTCTTTCTCAAAAACCTCTTGAAGTTCCTAGTGAGCATGGTAATATTACCATCTTCATCACTAGAATCTTTAATGTTTTCCTTTTCATTATCTTTTTGAAGAGCTTTTAGTGCTATGCTCTTTTTTTTCTCTTCCTTCTCTTCTTGCTCTTCACCTATTTGTTTGACTGTAAGCTCATGTGTTAGGAGCTTTCCAATAAGCACATTAATTAAGAGAGCAAAGAGGTTTTGAGCTTCCTCAATTGAAGTGAACCAAGATTCCCAATCCATCTTAGGTAGGATTCTTAGAATCTTATTGTTCAGCTCTTCCTTCAAGAAATGTTTTCTAAGTTTCTTAAGGGTTATAAGGAGAGCATTAAGAGAATTTGTCATCTCCATGATTGATTCTTGAGGCTTCATTTTGAAGAGTTCATATTCATATATATAAAGTTAAACCTTTTTACTTCTTACTTGTACATTGCCTTCATAATGATTCTCTAAGGTCTCCCACATTTCTTTAGCTAAAATTCAATGTTGAAACTTGCCTCCTTCTCTTGTCATAGAAGAAAGTAGAGTGATTATAGCCTTTTTATTTTTTTATTTTTCTATCATTTTGATCATTGCTCTAATCACTTCTTGAAAGAGTAGTTTGTACACCATCAATGATAGTTTTTGGTGGTTGCCAATCTTTGAGAACAGCTTCCCAAAGTCTAATGAAATCATAATCTAGGTATAGTTCTATTTTGAACTTCCAACGAGAATAATCACTACCATCAAAGAATGGTCTAAGTGAAGACATATTTTGAGATTCACTTCATATGATCTTGTATTCTAGTAATAAAGTTCCTAGAATTCAAGCTCTGATACCAATTGAAAGAGTCCTAGATGGGGGTGAATTTGATTATCAAACAAAAATAAGAAATTAAAAAGATTTGAACAAGAATTTAAAAGAAATTTTAGAAGGAAGAATGATGAACACAAGAATTTAAGGAGTTCGGATTCTTAACAATCCTACATCTCCACTCAACTTATCCCCAAGTTAGGATTTTGAATCACCATAATTTGTGTCCCTAGATTAAATTTTACAACTTGAGTTTTAGGCTCAATTCAAACCTTACAACTTAAGTTTTCAAGGTTCACATAAAAACCAATTTACAAGTGTTTTTAAGGCTTATACTAAAATTGAATTTCCAAGTGTTTTAATGGCTAAACACTTAAACCAATTCCTTTAGAATAGAATCTCACTTCCCATTTTCTAATCCCAAAAAATAGAAGAACAAGAATATTTATTCTAACGCTCACCAACTCTCATAAGATTATATAACAATAAAATGAAATTTGAAAGAGTTTAGATAGCTTAATTGAGTTCTTGAAAGTATAGAATAAATAAATAATTTTCTTAACATCAAAATAATCTTTAGAGGTTATATTTATACTTGAGCAATTCAATTATAGTTATTTAAAGCAATAATTTCATTCCCAATAAAATCAAAGTCCATTTGAATAAAATTTGGACTTTTAAGAGGTAAATTGTCAGGTCCTGGTTGGCATATCATCAATTCTGATCAAGACGAGCATTGAATAGTCATTATGAGCCATTGTATTTGAATTTCTACATTGGTCCTAGTCTGGATATCATGGTCTCAGTTTGGATATCATTATCCCGGGCAGTGTCTCGATCGAGTCACTGGATCGGGATCGGTTCTACCAAAAATTGGTCTTCCTTGTTCCTGGTTGAGACTACCCTAGTCCAAGTTGAGACTATGACAAGATTTTCACTTTTTTATGCAATTTAGTCCCTATGTTGAGTCCGATTGAGATAATGCTTGTGATGTCTTTCCAGAATGATTTTTCTTTTATAGTTCATCATTATTTTGACTTTCAAATTACTCCTAACTTATACACACTTGAAGCAAATACATTAGTTGCTCAAAATCAAGTTTGTTAAGATCAAAATCAAGATTGATAACTTGCTAAGGTCAACACACCTCTTCATGTCGGTGATCTGATAGAGTAATTCATATTTCATAATTTCACTGAATTAAATCCAATTTTTTTGTTAAATTGAAAAACATGCATTTATGAATAGTAATTCAATTTTATTTAATATTTTTTGCAAAAAAATCAAAGATATCAAGTACTAACCTCTCCTATAGCCAATTCGCAGATATGAGATCGTACATTTGCAAAAAGAGGGACCTCATCTCTGATACTAAGCCTAAAACTACATAGAGGATGTAATAAAGGAGTCACTAGGTCCCATGTAGGCAAATTTGGAGTCTGCGTAGCATCTATAGCAATAAAGGGTTTGAAAAGTGATAAAAAAGAAAAGAAGAAAACAAAGAGAATTCGAAAGAAAAGTGAAAGTGACTTTGAAAAGAGGAAAAGGAATTTATATATGAAAGGCAGAGGGTAAAAGAGGAAAAATTATTAAAAATAAGAGAAAGGAAGAGAGTGAAGCCCATTTGATGAAAAGAATACAAAGGCCCATCAGAAATATATATATATATATATATATATATATATATATATATATATATATATATATATATATATATATATATATAAACTCTGTTTCACTTCTCGGGTGTCCCCTAAAATCGATGTTTGAGAATTAAAGATATTCTGATCGAAGCATCAGTAAGAAAAAGTGTCTGATTGAGTTTGAATCCTTAAAGTACACAGTAGAAAAGCATTTGGTTGAGTTTGAATCCTTGAAGTACAAAAAATAAAAAGAATCTAGTCAAGTTTGAATCCCCAAAGTGCATGGCAGAAAAAGCATTTAATCGGGTTTGAATCCCTAAAGCATGCATTAAAAGGAGTTTCTTGTTAGTTTTGAATCCCCAAACTGCATTTTCCTTTCAAAAATAGTTTGTAGTTGGGTTTGAATCCTCGAAGTGCATATTGCATGGAATGTTTGGTCAGGTTTAAATTCCCAAAGTGCATTTTCCTTTACTAAATGACTCTTAGGCCAGGAAAACCTGAGTTTTATGATAAACTATAATGAGTAACTGATCAAGTTAGGAAAACCCTAAGAACACGATTACATTTTCATCTCCTTTACTAAGTGACTCTTGGGCCAAGAAAGCCTAAGTTTTATAACAAACTATAATGAGTAACTGATCAGGCCAGGAAAACCCAAGGAACATGGTTACATTTTCATATCCTATAGTGAGTGACTCTTGGGCCAGTAAAACTCAAGTTTTATGACAAACTATAATGAGTAACTGATCAAGCTAGGAAAACCCAAAGAATATGGTTACGTTTTCATCTCTTCTACTGAGAGACTTCTCGAGCCATGAAAACTTGGGAGTTACACCAAACTATAATGAGTGGCTAATCAGATCAAGAAAACTTAAGGATCATTATCACATTGTGAATAAAAGTTTGATTTAATTGATAGCCCAAGTGAAGCTCAAAGGTTAGGTATGTTGTTCTTACCCTTTACTATTTCATATGCATGATCTTTTTTTGAAAAATTATTTTCAGAAAATTTGATTTTTCCAAAAACCAAGGGGATGAACTGTGGACGCCTTTAGTTTGATCGACCAGCAATGAAAACTCAATCATGAGAAAGTACAAGTTTAGAATGTAAGGGAATCCTAAAACTTCTCTAAAATTGACTCAAAAGCATAAAACTTCTCTAAAATAAACTCGAAAGCCCAAAATACCAAACCTAAGCCTTAAAAGCCCAAACCCATTACCTTTTAGACCAACGGCCTAGACCTAGCTTGGGTGAAGAGGTAATCGCCTTAACGAATAGGCATCGCCTTTTCACCCTAGGTATCGGTGAGGCAACGCCACATAAAAAAGGTGGCGCCTCTTCAAAACCACCCTTTGCAACATTAAATGTTACTAATGGTAGCAATTGGGGCTCACCTGCTTTAGATTTGAGACATTCTTAGATGTAAAAGAAAAGGAAAAAAAGCAAGAAAAAAGAGAAATGAGCATAGGGAATGATGAAAAGAGTGGGGGAGAGGGTGAGAGTGGTTTGTTTAGGAATTAGAAAAGAAAAAGGGGGAAAAGGCCTTAAAAGAGAAGGTGGGTATATGAACGAGGACTTTTGACTTTTTTAGGACTTAAAGTTTTGGTCTATAAAAGAAATATAGAGTAAAGAGAAGGAAATAAAAGAGAAGAAGAGGAAGAAGAAGAAGGGGACTTTTGGTTTAAAAAGATTTGATTTCTTGAGAAGGAGAAAGACTCTCTTGCATTCTAAGCACTCAAATTAATAAACTAAGCTCTAAGGGCTTAATTAGGAGCATAAGCTGAGCAAAATTAGTGAGAATCCTTTGTTTTCAAGCTTTTAGTTCTTCATTTTCTTAAAAGCTTTTGATTTATTATTCTCTTGCTTGTTTAAAGTCATATGCAAAACATGAATATGTGAAATATTTAGTATTGGTTATTGATTTTTATATATTTGTATCAGTCTTGCATATTTGTCTTAATTTCTAAGTTTCTTAGAAATTAAGTAATGTAGTCTATTTTTTAGGTCTGTTAAAAAGAGGCATCGCCACTTCGTGTTACGGTAATATTATATCACCTCTTGGCCAGGAGGCGTCATCGCTTCATCAGAATCTTGCACCATTCTGCTTGGTTTTCAATGCTTGTTTTGTATATTTTTCATGATTCTTATGCTCATCTTGTTATATATCTTGATTTTATGATTGATTACTATGTTGTGTAATATTATTATTGTATAAATATTTTTGTGATTTTTTATGGACTATTTTATTATTTTATTTCCATTTTCCATGAATATTATTTGTTAATTATTTTTTGGATAATATTATTATTTTGTGAGATGGGGCTAATTTTTGTTTATTACAGGAATTATTTGGTATTTTTCATCATCAAATAGTTATTCTATTAATTAGTTCTTGATAGGTTTTATTTGTATAAATAATTAGTTTATTTTTGGTTTATGTGTGGTTTATTTTCTATTTATTTTACATTTTCTTTGAACATATGATTTTAATTCTTAATTTTTCCCCCATTCATTTGGAATTTATGGTTGTAAATTATTATTATTTGTTTTATTTATGATGTATATCAGGTTATAAGCATGGAATGGGACTAATGTGCAAACTCGGACTAAAACATAAAATTGGAAACAATTG
This sequence comes from Mallotus nudiflorus, assembly GCA_947683625.1. NCBI lineage: Eukaryota > Viridiplantae > Streptophyta > Magnoliopsida > Malpighiales > Euphorbiaceae > Mallotus > Mallotus nudiflorus. The sequence continues at coordinate 2,155,936 of CANTUR010000133.1, read as the reverse complement.
CAATCCATATTAAATAAGGAAATAATTTAATAATCAAAGGTAATAAAATATGAAACACACACGGAGGCCAACCATAAGGTTGGGTGTGCATTCTTAAAGCTCAGACCCAGTTTTCAAACCCGATCTTTAATGACGACTTCTGGGAACCTCCATGGAATCCAGGTGTTGTATAGTGTGTCATGGTTCTTATCCAGGTGGTGACTCTATCTCTATTTTGGGCCCAAGTCCATCATGTATTTCTTAGTGGGTCTTGAGCTAACACAGTGCCATGGTTGGTGGCCCTCTACACTTGTCATTTTTTATTAGTTTGACACCTCAACTTATAATTTTTCCATTTTAACACCCGAACTTACCTAAAATATATTTTGAAACCACTATTAACATATGTGGTATGAAATAGTGAATTAGCATAGGCAACATTTTAAGGGTTTTCTAATAACAAACCACAAATAAAGGCATCAAACTAACAAAAAGTGGCAAGTACATGGGGCAGTAGATGCATTATGTTATTAGATTAGTGCATATTAGTGCATTTCTGTTAGAATGGAAAAACTATAAGTTGAGATGTCAAACTGATAAATTATATCAAGTACAATGAGCCATAAATGCATTATACCTTTCATTATTATTACAATTTAATGATGTTCTTTTTGTGGAAATTGGAGTTTTAATATTAAAATAAAAATTTATTGATAAAATATGATAAAGGTGAAATCTTTGCCTTATTAGAATAATTATTTCTCACTAAAACAAATATAAAAAAAAATTTCTTTTATTTTATTTTGCATATTTACTCATTTGCATATCGTTTTGGGGAAATACCAATGGTCTTGTAATTAAATTCCTAATTTGGGAAGTCTCTTTGGAATTACTTGAGGTATTTATCCTAGTTCACCATATAATTCATGCATTTACATTCACATCTCTATTTGCTATTTTGTTTTTGTGTTCCTTTTGTTATTTATTAAGTCCACTTTTCTTTTCTTTTATTAATTGATTACTATATGGATGGATGAGTAAATTAAATTATTATAAATGTGATGTGTGCTTGTATGTTTTTGCATTCTAGTTTTTATTTTGTAGGAATTATTAGAATAGGTTTTTTCCTTTATTTTCTATTTGATATATTTAATAGAAAATGAAATTCTCAAAGTGATGTAATTTCCAATCCTAGTTCCCCTTTATTCATTTTGATGTATTTGTTAGAATAGGCTATTTAAAAGGGTTGTAATCCTTAATCCTTTTCCCCATCTTATTTTTATTTGTTTTATTTGTTTGTTTTGATTAATATTCTCTACTGCTTATGTGCTACTTTCCTACTTATTTATTTATCTTGTTTAAGATATGTGTTAATTGCCTGATTTGCCATGCGTATGTAGTCCATTTTTTTTTCTGTTTATGGCACATGATTAGTGTAATGTTGGGGCACACAGGTTTAGGTGACCTTTTACCATAATGTTAGTGTTGTGGGAGGGTTTACTGTTGATGTCAATTATTATATATTTTTTCTATTTAATTTCCAAAAGATTTATTAGTATTTATTTATATTTTATTTAGTTTATTATTTATAATTAGTGTTTTATTAGGATTTTAGTTTATTAGCTTAGGTTTATTTCCTTTTTTAGTTTCCTAATTAATTTATGCATTTTTGTATGTTTTTGTTGGAATTTTTTTTTTCTAAAGAGTCTGGGATTCAAGCCAATAATTAAAGAGCTATTTTATGGAGTTTTTTTCCTAATTGAAGGAGGTTTTAAAGCAGAACAATTATTGTTTTTCTCCTTGAATGAATTTTGGGTATTTTTCTCTATAAATAGAGAATTTTGGCTCTAGGTTAAAGAGAGCCATTAGGGAAAATGTTGTCGTTAAGGTGGAAACCTTTTAAGAGATTAGAAAGAATTGAAGATTGAAGCGTGCTTATAACGAATTGTATCTATTCTTTTTCTTCATTATCTTGTTTTTTATTTTATTATTTGTATTTTTTATTTTTGCCACTATAGCCATGTTTGGCTAAACATTCTTTTAGGGTTGGGATTTAAAGTAGCTTTTTTAGGTTATGATTGAATACATATTTTAGTTATTAATTGATTTTCAGTAAATTCTATGAGTTGTGCTTATTTTCCTGCTTTTAATATTGGGCCCAATTGATTGCTTATTTATGGGTAGGTTAGCCAATGAGAGTTAGGGGAATTTACTAGCTTAAAACTTATAGGACTTAGATCATTTTACCACCAGAGTAGGCAAGCTCTTTAAAGATAAAATAATTGTTAAAGAACTTAATGAGTTTTTATTTGTGCCATAATTGAATTTTTTCACTAAAATGTATTAAGACCATTAAATTAATGACCAGCTTGATTTAATTAAATTTTGAAGCCCTAAAGTTAAGAGAAAAGTCCAACCCAGTACAATTTAATGAGAAAGACTCAAAAAGATTCTAGAGACCAACTTTTGCAAAGCACCTTAGCACCAAAATAAGAAGGTCCTAAATATGAGATAATTATTCAAACAATTTAGGGATGAAGATTACATGAATTCAATTCACCAGAAACAGAAGACTCTTGAATTGCTGGAGAATTAATGAGAGAAGTAGCCTTCAGCGAAGAGTGCTTATAAAAGCAAGGAAAGACACAAATCAGTGGACATCATTAACATTCAACACATGTCTACATCTATATCATCTAAAAATATTTATTGTCAACTATTATCATTAGTTAATCATTCTAGCACTGTTATTCTCTTTAGCTTGTTCAACTTTTTCTTTGTATTAAGCTTTTAAATTAATAAATCTTCCCTTAATATTTTCCAATAGTTTCTTTAATTTTCATCTGTTTGAAATTCAAACATATTATGGTAAAGGAGTTTAGGAATCCATAATCCGTCTAAAAAGAAATCAAGTTTTGTTTTAAGGAATTTCTCATCTAGCACACTCGCAATCGCAAATCAATCCCTAAACCCAAAAATAGCAAAGAATTTTTATTAACTTTTTAATCACGATAGTAAGTTAAACTTTAATCCTAACATGCTTAATTGAGCTCAAAAGAGTCTTTAGGTATTTTAAAATAATTACCCTTGTGTTTTACTTTCTTGTTTATTTATATTGTTTAAGATATATGTTAATTGCTTGATTTTCCATTTGTACACAGTCCATTTTTTTAATTTATGACACAAGATCAATGTAATGTTGGGGCACACTGGCTTAGGTGATCATTTACCGTAATGCTATTGTTATATGAGGGTCTACTTAAATAGGTCTCGTAAATAGGAGTCACCACCCAAATTTTGTCAAGGAAAGTGAATTAAAAACTCCATTTCCTAATTAGAGATTCCAGATTTAGGGGGTAGTACCTATTTATCTTTTTTTATTACACATTAATTATTTACTCATTCCTTTACCCTTGTTTTCGCCTAAATGATGCATTTATGACACTTGATTGTTATT